>JAUPFT010000006.1:31710966-31950966 GCA_036936625.1 Parnassius smintheus behrii
GTTAGTATTAAGTGCAAAGTTAAGTTTAAGAAATAAAAATTTAATTAAAAATTGTACCTCTTTAAGTTATCTAGAATAAGAATATTAAAGTGATGAATGTAAGTGAAGTGTTATAGGTAGGTCTAAATATAATCCAGATAAGTTGAAAAACTAGATGAAGTTTTGTTTTAGAATTTGGAAGATTGTACCTCTTTAAGTTATCGAGAATAAACATATTAAAGTGATGAATGTAGGTGTAGTGTTATATGTAGGCCTAAATATAATCCAAATAAGTTGAAAAACTAGAAGAAGTTTTGTTTTAGAATTTGGAAGATTGTACCTCTTTAAGTTATCTAGAATAAACATATTAAAGTGATGAATGTAGGTGAAGTGTTATATGTAGGTCTAAATAAAATCCAAATAAGTTGAAAAACTAGATGAAGTTTTGTTTTAGAATTTGGAAGATATGATAAGGATGAGTAAATAAAGAGTTAAGAACGAAAGAGAAAGCAATTCAATCAAAAGGAAATGGGTAAGGCGTAGCTAAGGTGAAGAAAAGAAGAACTTTTACGTCGGGCGCCAAATGTCGTGAAGCGACAATAAAAAAACTAAGAACCTAACTTAACTAGAACGAAAACAACCAAAATAAAATAAATTATTTAAAAATTTGAAGTTTTACAGTATCTTTTATAAAAAAAAGGTATGAAGGTGATGATGGGTTGTAATGAAGATGGTGATTTACAATATTATTAAAAAAAAAAATAACAAAAGATACTGCAACGAAGTATGCACAGGCTATGCCTATGATAGGTGCACAGCTCCTGCTCTAGGAACACGTAGAATCTGGAGAAAACACACGCAGCGTCTGGAGAAGGTACACGCAGCGCTTGGAGTAGACCCACACAGCGTCTTGAGCCGGTACGCAGCGTCGGGAGTAGGTCCACGAAACGTCTGGAGTAGGCACGCAGCGTTTAAAGTAGGTACACGCGGCGCTTGGAGTAGGCAAACACAACTTCCGGAGTAGACCCACACAGCGTCCGGAATAAACACGCAGCGTCTGAAGTAGGTCCACGCAACGTCAGGAGAAGGCACGCAGCGTTTGAAGTAAGTAAACACAGCGCACTAGTAGGCGGAGGCGTAGGCGTGGCTAGGCGACGACTTAAGGAGCGGGCAGAGGCTTGCAGGATCCCGAGGCGGTGCAGAAAAGGCCTTTAGGAGATGCTTTAAGTATCAAAGCTCAAGTCAGACTCCCCATTCGCCGATTGAGTTCGGCTTATTTTTGCTTTTTGACGGATCTCACATAAGAACGTAATATTATTCTCATTAAATTTGAAATTATTTAAATTAAAAGCAAATTCTTGTAAATGGCCAAGAAGAAAGGAGTATTTTGAAGTAAAAACATCAGGCCGGTAACGATATTTGAATAAAAATTGCCATGACAACCTGATAAACAACGATGTCAAAACATGTCAAATTTTGGTTTTAGGCTCGTAATACAGAAACGGCAAGATTTAAGTGAAAAATGAGATATTATTTATATAGGAAAAAAAAGTAGCGCAACAGCGCGCACGAAACCCGAAATTGCAGAGTTACGGAGAACTAAATAAAAGACCGAAAAAGGTAGACTCCATTGACACCGATTTAAAAAGTGCTGATAGCATGAAAAATACGAAGTGAAAATGATTTGTTATTGTGTTCTTATGAATTAAAAATATTACAGGATCCTATGGAAATAAAGGTGATGCAAAATATCAAGTTTTGAGGCGAATGCAGAACATCAAAAACAGAATTTAAAATAGTGTAAAATGATATGTAAGTATGTATAAGCATAACACTACAAAGTACTTCATTATTGTGAGTTTCCATAATTGCAAAATAGTGAAGTTGACTGCTGTTAATGACGAAATTATTATAACTATCAAATCCTATAAATTCATTTTGTCGATTCCTTGTAATTAGCTAAGAAAATTCATTTTGGTATCTAATAGTACGTATTAGAACTCGTTGTCATTTATTGACCGTATACACAGGCGGGACAATGAGTTCGCGTTGAGGGGAAGGGCGGTCTTGTGCTGGTGGTGTAATAGAGTCCATCGTTTCATTGCATTCCCTTGTTGCGGTTGTTAATTTGCCTATCAATCATAACGATTAATATAAATCCTTCCTGAAAAAGTTCTCAGAGGTGACAACGTATCTGTAGTCCATAGACTGCACTAGCTATTTACCATCAGGTGGACTGTAAGTTCTTTCATCACTACAGTTTTGTATTAAATATATTAGACTCTTATCTATTAAGAGAACGAAAACTTAGTTCTTCCCGGTCGTTAGTATTTAGAGGTGTAGTACCTCAGGGCTCATACCTTGGTCCTTTCCTGTTAGACTATTTTAAACCACCTTATACTTAACGAATAAGTATGAAATAGTTTTATTTGCTGATACTTCGTTCATTTTGATTCTTAAACTGCAATTATTAAAATATGACGCAGTGAATAATGCTATTTGAAAACTTGTGCACTGGCTTAATGTAACTTATTTTCTTTTGAACAGCGCCCAATGATAAAACACGTCAAGTGTGATTTTAAATTGAGAGGAGCTGAGTCGTGTTGAATTCACTCTTTTTCTCGGAAATACAGTTGAAGTCAAACTTCATTGGCAGCATAATATGCTGTAAAAAAGATTAGTCTAGCTGTAGTGAGAAGAAGAAGTAGAAGAAGAAGAAGAAGAAGAAGAAGAAGAAGCTGTAGTAGAAGAAGAATTCACTCTTTTTCTCGGAAATACAGTTGAAGTCAAACTTCATTGGCAGCATAATATGCTGTAAAAAAGATTAGTCTAGCTGTAGTGAATCGATAAACCACAAATCCTCATTAAAGAACAAAAACAAATATGATTCGCGAGGCTATTGTAATCAAAAAGAAATCCTAATTTCAATAGAGAAGATGGATTTGTGCTTACCTGCAAGACATCATGATACTATAAGTTCATACCGCGTAGTTCGGAACGAAAATTAATAATTTAAATCTGGAGGTAGTCGTGGCTAACTATGACATTGGGCCGTTGAAAACATCAGCCCCCCCCCCCCTCCCGTGACCATGGGTGCTGTAAAGTGCTCGAAACGTCGGGAATATAAAATAAATTAATATACGCGATAAAATCCGTAAATACGTGTTTTGATTATAGACATTAATGAAAATTAATTGTAAATGTTTATTTCATCCATCTATCTATCCAACCATGCATCCATCCACCCATTACATCCTATAAATGTCCTCAGATGAACATAGGACTCCCTCATAAGTTGCCTCATTAAGTAGCGAATTAGCAACCACAGTTTTTTTATTCAGCTGTTCATCATGAAGATGATGTTGACCATCAACTGTCTCAGTTTCCTTCTGACGCCTCTTACGATTCAATTAATTCCTTAATAATATTGTTTGTAATAATTTGTTCTAATTATGTGGCAATAAAGGGTTTAAAAAAATTATCTAGGTACATGTCTTTCAGGTTAATTTAATGGGTACGAGTTGCTAGATTTCCTGGCCTTTTTTAATTGTAAGCTACAATTTCCTAAAAATTTTATCCTTGCTATGACCCTACCGATTTATTAAATAAAATTACCACTGTATATTCTTTACATTTTAGTTGGTTCAAATCCTGGCTCAAGTAAGCGACTTAAAAAAATATTTGAACGTTAACTACATTCAAACATTTTTTAAATAAAAGTAATGTTTTCTTTGAGTGAAAATTAATATCTTCAATATTTGATTTACTTTTACTCCATAGCTCGTCCGTTTTTTCCACCCTGTGTATATAGATACAGAGATACATAAACACTTCTTATATGGATGTAGTCTTAAATTTTTTCATTCAAGGATACTGAGTTTTGATAAAATTAATAGTAAAAAACCATTTTTAAAACAAGCTTTTATGCAAATGCTGTTGGAATATGGTTATGGGGTTAAAGAAAGTCTGTGTGTACTGTACGAAATTCTGTATTAGAATGCCAACACAAAGTTTATCGTTTAACAAAGAAATAACTAATAGACTTGTTTTGACTACATCCGTTATTAAAGAGACTTTATGTTGACCAGTATTTTTGTATGTGCCAACAAATGCTTTAAAAAGTAGAAAATAAACTTTAAATTAAATGAAACCCGTCATTTTATTACATTACACTATTTACGGTTGATATAAAAGCTTATCGCGAAATTCACATATTTTATAAAAGACATTATTTTTTCTTAGAATTACCTACATACCAATATCAAGTAACATATTGTATTCTACTTTATGTACACAGTTACATAAACTAAATAATTACTTCGTTCAATATTCGATTTACGAGCCTGAAGCGGTTTGTACCTAAATACTTGCTTATAATATCGAAACAGCTGCAATGCTTTTATTTGCGCTTTGTGAATTAATTAAAAAAGTATAAGCTCTACTTCACAACACTTCAATATCACATTCGCTGTTGAAATAAAATTTACGAAAACGCTGTAATATTTCCTTTGATTAACATTAAAAATTCTTCGTGTTATATGTACATACAAAATGTAAATAAAGGTATTGCATTTTGTATGTATAAATTTGGTTAAAATATTTGTAGTTACTGTTATATTAGTTTTGCGTTAATTGATGTCATTTATCACCATCCGAATCTAACCGTATAAAATGATACCTATATAAAATAACTAGACCTAAGTGCAACAGTAAGCACTAAGCATGTTCAAGCTGCGAATACCTGGAACTGTAATCGCCATTATGTTTGTCAAGCATGGCGAATAAGGTAAATCTCAAAAAATAAATAAACAGGCTTATATCCAACACTGGATATTTATGTTATGAAGATAATCGTTTTCAGCAGCTTCCGAGACTTTTAAGTAAAAAACATTCTAAAATTATTTTAATGAAATGTTATGTTTTTTTTTTTATAGAAAAGGGGGAAAACGAGCATGCGGCTCACCTGATGTTAAGTGACTACCGCCGCCCATGATCAACCGCAACACCAGGGGAATTGCAGGTGCGTTGCCGGCCCTTTAGAAAGGAGTAAGCTTTTTTCTTGAAGGTCCCCAGATCGTATTGGTCCGGAAAAATCGCCGGTGGTGAACTATTCCACAGAGAGGTCGTACGCGGAAGAAAACTCCTTGTGAAACGTACAGTGGTGGACTGCCAAGCATCCAGATGGTGTGGATGGTATCGAGACGTTTGCCGCGTAGTGCGTTCACGAAATATGGCGGCTGGGATTAATCCGAACAATTCCTCAGAGCACTCCCCATGGTATATGCGAAAGAAAATGCAAAGAGATGCAACATCTCTTCGCAGTGCCAGTGAATCGAGCCGATCAGAAAGCACTCGGTAATCAACGATTCGAGCCGCTCTGCGCTGGATGCGGTCAAGTGCAAAGAGCTGGTATTGGGTAGCCCCAGCCCAGAGATGGGAACAGTATTCCATGTGCGGCCGAACCTGCGCCTTGTAAAGTTGCAGGCGGTGTGCGGCATGAAATACTGTCCCGCTCTGCTGAGCACGCCAAGCTTTTTAGAGGCCAATTTGGCCTTCTCTTCCAAGTGACCACGAAACTGCACGTCACTCGATATGTTGACACCGGTGATACCGATACTGGCTGAGGCAACAAGGGGAGTGCCTTGAAACTGGGGAGATACGACAATGGGTTCTTTTTAGCGGTTAACGCGCAATCTTGTCTTCTGGGGGTTAAACTGGACTAGATTTAGTCGCCCCCAATCCGAGACTCTGTTCAGCAAAGACTCGACTTCAGACACAAGTTTGTCCCGGTACTCGGAGACGTTTTCCCGAGAAATATTGGCACGGCCGGTGTACAGAGCATCACCAGTGCTGTCATCTGCATAGCAATGAATGTTACGGGTTTGCAACATATCATTGATATGCAGAAGAAACAGCGTTGGCGATAGCACGCAGCCTTTTGGAACACCAGCATTAATAGGCTTGTAATCGGAGCTTGCACTGTCAACAACGACCTTGATGCTCCGATCTGCAAGAAAGCTGGTGATCCAATCGCACAATTTCTCGGGAAGCCTATAGGAAGGAAGCTTCGAAAGAAGCGCTTTGTGCCAAAAATGATCTAGGCCTGAGCCCAGCAGTGGGACGTATATAGGCTGTAACTTTACTTTACTTTACTTTTTACATAAATAAATAAAAACCCAACCACTTGCAAGTCCCCGGCAGGGGAGACCAAACGGCTGTCCATTAAATTTCGCAATTTCAATCAAAATCACCAGTACTTCAGAAATAAGGCGTGTCGTAGTCGTACTTCTACTTTGTCAATTGGGCCTTTGTCGATGACTGTCAGACTGAACTTCGGCTTAATCGCGACTTCCTCGTAAGTCTCTCATTCAGATATCCATCTAGTGACATAGCCTATATGATTGTCAGTATTCAGGAAAGTTTTTGGATTCTACAATGGTGAACCTGCGAATATTTAGCTCCGAGTGAATTAGAGTTGCATGTTCGCGACATGTCAAATACCTATTGAAATCTTTTCGCCACGGCAAATGATTTCAGTATTCGATCTGAAAGCCATCGGCACGTTGGGAACACATTTGGACGATCCCAACGTTGTTGCGGATTCTGTCGCTGATGTGGTACTTCAGGGTATGGAACTTTTTATTCCTTCCTCTGTGGTGCTCATTGGAGGCAAATCTCAGCCATGGTTTGGTCGCTCCTGTAAAATAGTATCATGCTATAAGCAGGAGTGCTACCAAACCTGGGCTGATGCATCAACGTCCCGGGATGTAAATACCAACGCTCTAAAAAAGAAGTATAATTCCGCCTCTAGGTCCTTCAAAAGAGTCATTGCCAAGGCAAAGTCAGAGCACATAGGCGGAATTGGCGAGAAACTAGTTCGCCTTCCTTCTGGAACCCGTGCATTCTAGTCTCTCTCCAAGGCTGTCCAGGGGAATTTCTGTCAGCCATCTCTTTCATCTCTGCACAGGGAGGACGACTCACTGGCCCATACTGCAAAGGAGAAAGCCGATCTGCTAGGCTCTTTCTTTGCGTCCACCTCGACTCTCGATGACGGGGAGAGTACGCCGCCGACCATCCCGCGGTGTGAGTGCTCTATGCCGAAAGTGCAGTTTATACAGCGTTCGGTTCGCAACGCACTCCTCTCCCTGGACATCTTCAGGTTGAGTGGGCCTGACGGAATCCCCTCAATTGTGCTGAGGACGTGTGCTCCAGAGTTGGCACCGGTTTTAACGCGTCTTTTCCGGTACTCCCACTCCCTAGGCGTAGTCCCAAAATTATGGAAGACGGCTTTCGTCAACCCGATCCTTGAAAAAGGCGACCTCTCAGACCCGTCTAACTACCGGCCTATCGCCATTACCTGCTTGTTCTCCAAAACAATGGAGTCTATAGTTAACTGCCTTGCTCATGAGGTACCTTGAGGATCACCAGCTGATAAGTGACCGCCAATACGGTTTTCACCGTGGTCGATCAGCTGGTGATCTTCTAGTCTACCTACCTCATAGATGGGCGGAGGCTGTAGTCTAAGGGGAAGGCATTGGCCGTTAGTTTGGACATTGCGACCCCTCATTTCTGAGAGGGTTTAGGGCAAGGAAGTGTCTGCCGCGCTGCCCAAATGCGTGTTGACGAACTTCACATGTCTTCGAAATATTTTTTTTCTTATTCCTCAGACATGCAGGTTTCCTCACGATGTTTTCCTTCACCGCCGAGCACGTGGTAAATCAGCACTTAAAATTGCAATTAACAATTTCATTGCTGCCGGCGGGGATCGAACCCGGTTTACTCGCGTTCTGTTATATTTACAGCGAGCGTTAACCACTGAGCTATTTATGTATTTTTATTTATATATTTAATATATAGTTATCGTATTCTTTTATATATTTGTGCAGCTAAACCAGATGAGAACATACATTTATACCCCACATAATAAATTCTGTTCTTTTGGTATAAGTCAAGATGTATTTAAGGTTGTATGTATTTGGATAATCATATCCAGGTAACTATTAACCAAAACCGGATTCGTGTCCGGTTTTTGTTCGGTACACACAACCTAGAATGATGTAGTTGAATTTTTTAGAATTCTGAAGGACCATTGGACGTAGATGATTGATACTTGCCGTAGATATAATATGTTACAGGAACACGTATATAAATTAGTTTTTCATAATTGCACTAATATCTTATGTCTATAAACACCTACTTGCTATTTTTATGTCAGGTGTGTCTTCCAATGTATATATAAGAAAGGTCAATTGTCTTGAAATCAAAATTTTGAAATGATTAAAGAATCTAAAGTGTAAAATATAAATATTTTACACTTTACATTCTTTCATCGTTAAAGTTAATTTAGTTTTAACAAAACAATGATGAATTTCATTTTCGTCCATAAATTTACGGTATGATGTTTATTTGCGATATTTGACCATCATATCATTGGTCCCATTTAAAATTTTAAATGCTGATACTATTTTTACGTTTGAGTAGACTGCAATTTTTAATAAGTGAAGTTCTACAATGATTTTTTATATTTAGGCGAATGCGAAACATGAACTAAAATTAAATTTACAAATTTTATCGCTTGTTTACATTTTTACGTAAGTTTTTTTACGCATCTTTGGATGCAAGATCCATAAAAACCCGCGTAATAGAACATATCGCTGATGTGAAGCACCGACGCTCCAGGACGTCTGTTCAGTATCGTCCCAATCATTATATCTGATCTGATAGAGCATAATACTTCGTCAAAGAACCACGATTTCTACCAAGGATGACTTGCAAGGCTGTTGAAATTAAAGAAAAACATCCTAATTTCAATAGAGAACATGTCTGGGTGCTACCATCTGCTTGGGATCACATAATTAATAAAATTAAATGCAAATCCAATCTTACGACTGCAAAAATTGTGGCCTGCGTTAACTATGATATCAGAACATCAAACATCTCCTTCCCCCCCTCATGACCATGGGTGCGTAAAGTATTAAAATAGTAAAAACTAAGCGCGATAAATTTCTTAAAATTAATTATTCCAAATGAAGATCTATTCACAGTGAAAGGGTGGGACGAACCACAATAACGAACGAGGTTAGAAAAATGTTCGTCTTGTTGTGGCGGCGAAAGAGAATCTACCACCTCATATCGTCATAGAAAATATCCAGCCTATTTGACAATTTTTGGGGAAGGCCTATGTGGACATTTGATAGGATAAGATAGGATCTGAAATAATGACGATGATGAGTTCTACGCATAGATAGTCCCATAAAAGTAAAAAGTAGCAGCCTACATCTCGTCATCGTTATTACTGGGCACAGGCTGCGTACAATTTTTGGTCAAAAAAGCTTTCGCTGCACTGACCCCAACACGGGAGGACCTCAACTGGAGAATCAGCATGCAGATTTCCTCCTGATATTTTCCTCACGAACGTGATAAATTCAAATTGCAACAAACTTTAAATTGCAATTAAAATACTTTTTAAGTATTCAGACGTCTAGGTTTCCCCACCACTTCACTTCTATTGTTCACCACTTCACCGGAGACGTGATGAGTCAACACGTAAAATTTCCTATAATAGATTTATTTTTCCTCGAGGGAATCATACACGTTTTGCTCCCGTGCCATGTTGAAATATCACGACCTGATACGGGGCTCCCGTATTTGTTTAAATAAAATTCTATTCCGATATATTCAACTAAAAGCTTGCCTCATAATCAATCAGTTTTCTGTGCACAATATTAAAATAGGGTTTTCACTACATGATAGTTTCGACCCTCAGGAGTACGATGGCATACTTAACTCAATTTTGACTACCGTGTGGATTGAGTCCTTTCTGCTTAACTACATCCAAATATAACAGTATCGTATCGTTAGTCATTTTGCCAAACGTGGTAATTGCAATAAATCATGCCTAGGATGACCACCGGTCTGGGTATTTTAAGTTTTGATAGAAGTTTTGATGAAAAGTATTCAGTAGCCTCTACTCTCACTCGTGGTAAGATTAAATTGCCAGTAGTCGAATGGCGGATTCGAACCCACGATCTTTTTGAGTTCGCGGTCCGCGCCCTGCCGTTAGGCTACTGTCGCTTCAAATTTTATCAGTGACTTATCATTTGTTTATTCAGCAGTGAGTAGATGGCGCTATTATTAGATGAAATAATGAAAGTCAAAACTATGCTTTCTAGTAATATAAGCGATAAAAGGTTGGGGTGCAACTGGAAAGCCGCAAACGTTTATTTATTATATAAATAAGGCATAAAGTAGCGTTGATTCTGCTAAAAACTCCGTTTGTGTACGCTCTCAGCGCCGCTAGCTAGAAAAACTATTTGACGATATGACCATAATATCATGAAATAGCAATGTTGTTTAGTCATTTGCGTTTAATATCGTCAAAGGGTCTCTTTTACAGACAATTTTATGATGACATGTAATTTATTTAATTATATTTAATTAGTAACTGAACGCAAAATGTACTTTTTCTATTTGATCATAGATGGTACTGTTTTGAAAACTAAAATGTAGATCGTCGGCGCAGTTTCAATTTATTAAACAAAGGTTAAAACTAACTGAAACTCTACAAATATGTGCTATTTATTTGAAAAAAAAATACCAGTCATCCTGCATATACATGAACAGACAGAATCATAATATAATATTAACATTTAAAGAAAGGAAAAGATGACCTTATTTTTTTTTGAATTTCCATAATCGGATAAAAATTTACCTATAAGTAGCCCCGGGTCACTAACTACCTACATACAAAATTTCATAGAAATAGGTCCAGTAGTTTTTGTGTGAATCTTTAATACGCAGACAGACAGAAAGACAGACAGACAAAAATTCTAAAAACCACTAATTCAGCTTCAGTACCCTTTACTTAGTCCCCTGGGCTTGTTTTTTTTCAAGAATATATTAGAATTACAGACACGACTTTTCTACGGATTTATTAAATGTGCAGATTATTTATGTTTATACCATCTTGGTGTATGGTAAACGCGGATATATTGTGCTCGCTCTTTGCTGTCGGTGGTGGTGGTGGTGGTGATGGTGGAACAGGGCGATGGCTAATACTTGTGAACAGGTATGATTTTTGTATGTCATTTTAATTAAAAACATGCTTTGATTATCTATAGGTCTATTTTTCCATTTTTGAATAATAATAATAATAATTAGCCTTAAAAATGTCAATAAAGCTGATACTGCGGAGTTTCTATCGTCGGTTCTTCTCCGGATAAAGGAAACACGCATTGAAATGGTAGTAGATTGGAAAACATGTTCATGTTTGACAAATGAAATGTTGATTTTATACTTCGAGAAATGAAAAATATTTATTAAATTTTAATTCATTTTTCGTATAAAACAACTAAGTAGAACGTTTTACCTTTACAACGACTATAATAATTTATTTAATTACGTATAAGTAATTTATACTGGGTGGTCCAAAACGTGACGTCCAAAAATTTTTTTTGGAATGCTGACCTTTCGGTCTACATGAAAATACCCCATGTATGTTCTGCGATTTTTATTAGTTTACGAGATATGATGAGAGCGCGCTACACACGACACAGTATTTCTCACTCCTGCTTCCTTTGTTCGACACGTGGTATTTTTTGTGATCTGCAACCGTCTACCTGCCTATTACTATTATTATTCATTATCTCATTAACATTGAGGGGAAATTCGTTGTTTTATGTGACTCATCTCTGCTACTTGCTGAAGTGGTACTATCCCTAACCCGAAGATTTACATTTCATTTTATTTTATTTCATTTGATTAGATTCTATGGCGAACCTAATTATTTTTAGAAATAAGGTATTTAAATAATAATGTTGAAAATTTTCGCCTCTGTGCAATTAGAGGCTGATTACGGCTAAACAAGGCCCATTGACCACCACTTTTTTTTAGATTATAAGTAAAGCTTAGGGTCTTGCGAAGTTTTTAAAATTACTTTAAAGTCATGGAACTCATAATTTAATTTTTAATTTAAATTTCAAAATTAAACTTTGATTCAATCATATCTGCATAATTTGTTTTCGATTAAAATTTTTGCAATTTGTATTAATGGTAGGCAGCTTATTTTTTATGTCAAAGAGTTCAACTCATGAAGACTACGCTAAGAATAAAAAAGTAGAAAAGAGAGCAGAATTTTCAAGGAAAAAAATTTTTGAATCGCTAAGTCGACATTTTTCAAAATAATACAAAAAAATCATATCTCGTAAACTAAGAAAAATCGCGGAACATACATGGGGTATTTTCATGTAGCCCGAAAGGTCAGCATTCCAAAAAAAATTTTTGGACGTCACCTTTTGGACCAACCTGTATATTACATATCATATAACTCAGCTTACAAACACGGAAAGCTATATCAGTAACCTTGGTTCTCTGGCGGATTTCTTCATTTCGAATTTTGTCTACCAGAGAAACTCCGAGCATAGCTCTTTCCATTGCTCGCTGAGCGACTTTAAGCTTTTGGAGCAGACGTATCGTCAGTATCCACGTTTCGGCACCATAAGTGAGTACGGGCAGAACGCACTGGTTGAAGACTTTTGTCTTCAGACTTTGCGGTATGGGTGACGTGAAAACTTTCTAAATGCTGCCCAGCCTAATTGAATCCCCCGATCGGCTTCTTTCTCGAAGTTAGTCTTACCTAGTTGCAATATCTGCCCGAGGTAGGTATATTCCTGGACAACTTCGAGAATTTCACCGTCAACAGTAGTTGGAACTGGCATGACGTAATCGTTGAACATAATTTTTGTTTTGTTCAGATTCATGCACAGACCAACACGTTGGGAGGATTCATTTAGTCTGTTCAGCATATCCTGAAGTTCCTGCAGCGATTCTACCATGACGAAGATATCATCAGCAAAGCGTAAGTGGCAATGGGCTGGCCATGTCTGTCGCAAGGGTGACAACCGGTGGAGTAGACGTGTTATGGAGTGGAGACCGCGTCTAGGCAAACGTAGTGTGGGACGCCCCCTGACCAGATGGAGCGACGATCTGCGCAAGGGCGCTGGTAGAAACTGGATGCGTGTAGCCGAAGATCGGGCTAAGTGGCGCGCCTTGGGAGAGGCCTATGTGAGTGGACTGCCGCAGGCTGATAATGATGATGATGATATCATATCGTATAATCATACATGTTTTTAAAATAATAATAGCTGTAAGTTTTGCAATTTGTGACACAAGAGTAGCAGTCGAAAATGGCCGAGAAATATTTATCACATAAAAAATAAAGCGTATAATAAAATAGTTCTTTCATATTAAATGTGTACCTAATATTCATAAATAATAATGCATAAAAGTCCACTGTTGAACATAAACCTCCTCCATAAATTTACTCATGGGGGATATTGCCATAGTTGCCACACCTGCCGCTTCGGGAGCCACAGTTTTTTTCAATTATTTAGAGTAGTTGTCACGAAGATGTTACGACACTCTCGGGACGGTATATTCCTGCACCGCCTCTACACGTATAATGTGTAATATTAGCAAGGATTTATGGACGTTAAATTAAAAGTTATTTTCACGACGATAATGCGCGCTAAGAGACAACGTGACTACAACTCTTTTGCGAAATTAAAAAAGGTGCTATTTTACTTAAATGAACAGTTCCGCTAGTTTAAAAAATAGAGTGCTGTTTCATGTACGTAAAAAAGTATATTCCATTAATTTCAAGTTTGTTTTGTTATCAAAATAATAAAACATAACATAAACACTCACGCCTGTCACCCAGAGGGGTAGGCAGAGACTACCGACTTCCATTTAGCACGATCCTGACATACCTTTCTCGCCTCTTCCACATCCATATTCCTACGCATACATGCTCGTCGGTTAAGGGTACTCTTAATTTGGCCCATTTTTAGTATATCGCCAATTTGGTCGACAACCTTCCGCCTAGGACGTCCCTTTCCGACTCTTCCATTCACTTCTGCAATATATATTTGCTTTGTCAGTCTTTCCGCATTCATTCTTTCTACATGACCAAACCACCGAAGCATTCCTTTCTTAATCCTTGTCACCGCATCATCTTGCAAACCACAAAATAATCTTTTGTAAAATCCATCCCATCATCTTTTAATTTGTCTGGTGAGCACCGGTAATCCTCTCATTTTTGGAAGGGGTGGAGACTAAGAAAAAGCACATCACGGAGCGGGTTATTCCGTTCATCTACCCTAAAAATCCACCCTATGGTTCATCTATTCAGCCCAGTCATAATTCACTTTTATTTGTTCTTCCAACTTTTTACCTCAAGTACAGTTCAACTCATACACTTTAATCACCACAAACCAAAATCGTATCATGTATTGTTTTTAGCGTTACCGTGATAGCATATTAAGGTCCGTGCAGTACGTGTTGCATTTAAATCAGTTAAACTTCCTCGTTTTAAATAATAACAATGATAATCATCATCACAACCCTTCACAAGTCCACTGCAGAACATAGGCCTCCCCCAAGGAATGCCACAAAGCACGGTCCTGAGCCACCTGCATCCATCGACTCTGTCCTTGACCAACACAATGATTAATATGTAGTTCATTTTGATTATTGTTTACGTATATAGTTTTAATTCCTAGGTCGTAACGTCGCTTCATCTCGCTACTGTATAAGTATTTATCTGCTTTATATATTTATACTTTACTTGTTTTTTGAGGATACCTCAAGGCCGGGGGGATGTTGGCACCAATTTGTACTATCGCCTAACGATTATAAGAGATTCGTTTATTATTATCCAATAAGAGTACTGCAAAGCCCATTTTAGGGTTTTGCTATCTACCGCCTTTTTATGCCCACCATGTGCACTCGCGTGTTAACGGGGCTCACACAAGTTGAGAAGAAACGCAACCAACCGCATCGCTTACCTATATCTCGCGCCATCACTCCCGCCCTTGCGTGATTTGGATATTGAACTATACAAGCATATATATATATATATATATATATATATATATATATATATATATATATATGTGTGTGTGTGTAGTCCATTATTCTATTTAATTTAATAACGCATAAAAATATTTAATAGATTTTAACCAGCAGTTTGGTCATTAAAATCCACCATCAAAATGCCTTGAAAATGCCAAAATATTGTGCACATCAGTTTTTTAGTCGATTGTTGCATCTTTGCCTTTCTAGGGGGCTTTTCACCCTTATAACGCCATTCCATTGACTCGCGCTTGCTTTGTGGATCATAATACAAGATCATAGTTTCATCACCAGTCACTAGCCGCTCGATCACAGTCTTTGGATTTTCGCCACAAAGATCCAAAAACTCCGAAGCGCAGCGCACTCTTTCCTGTCTCTGTACCGCTGAAAGAAGTTTCGGTACCCATCTTGCACTCACTTTTTTCATGTGAAGATGTTCATGGATCGCGCGATGAACGGTACTCTTAGGGAGCCCAAGCCTTGCTGCAATTTCTCTAATCTTCAAACGGCGGTCACTCGGAACCTCCTCTTCGATAAGAGCAATCGTTTCGGGAGTGAGCACTTCCACAGGTCGACTGTCGTGGCCAAAGTCTTCGACGGTTTCTCTCCCGAGGCGAAACTCTTTCCCCCAATTTTTCACTGTGCTATAGGAGGGGGCGGTACACGCCATCCAATCGTTCTTTTATTTGGGCAGGGGATAAACCTTCTTTAAACAGAAACTTTATGACACTTCGATACTCAGTTTTCGACATTTTAGAAAAAATACGCGACTCTCGTTATTCAAATGCCTGTTAAACTAAGACTAAGCATTTCATGTCGATGCATGTTTCTTATATTAAGTGCACGATAAACGTACTATTTAATGCAACACAACATGTAGCGACATGTCGCGTTGAACTATATCAGGCCAGTTCATTATGGGACCGCCTGGTAGCTCGAATCGACTTTAAACGTGAAAGAAGCCTTCACAAGTGGGAGCCCCGTGTCTGCAAACTTAGTGTAGCGTGGTATCTCACTGATAGACTTACAACTTGGTAAGGATTGAAGGCGTACCTTAGGGGAGGCCTATGTTCAGCAGTGGACTTGTGAAGGGCTGTAATGATGATGATGATGAAGGGTTGCAGGGAGCTGACGTTACGATGTAGGTAACTCTGGACCATGGATGTCAGTTGTTCTATATTTTTGTGGATATAATATTATTATTATCAGTAATTAGGAGAGACGTGTATTAGACAAAATTTTTGGACGACTCTTTACGTTTTAGATGTAGTGCTGATTGTCGTGTCAAAGGCACGCCGATTCAATACATAATATATAAATCAATACATATAAAAAAACAGATGAATGAAACTATATGACTTTCGCAGAGCCGTGCGTGTGAGCTGTCTTGTGCTTGAGGATATATAAACTAGATTGCTACTGTATTGCATGGAAGGTAATGAAATATTTGCCCTAATTAAAAAAAACCTGCCGTAATGTTAAAACAACCTATGTCCAGCTGAGGTTTTAAAAACTTCTTGTTTTTAAAATATGATGTGATAATGAAGGTTTAACATAATGTTGAAACTCATATTATTGTGCTGCATGGCTATATTGCAATAATGATTATTACCGTTTCTGACTATAGATTGCCACCAGTTATATGCATGGATAAAAACAATAAACACCTAGTTCCGTGTTTGCATAAAACTTAAAGCCTTGCATAGCAGATCTTTAACGTCTGACTGACGGACACGGGGAAAACTTAAGTGGTTCTTGTTTTGCTAATAATCGTATTCCACAAGGAGGTTGTGTGAGGAAGAAAACTCATTCAAAATCACACAGTGGTTGACACCGCTAATTATCAGATGGTATAGATGGTATCGTGAATTTTGTCAAAAATAGGCACAGCATTATTTCACCAATTTCTTTTGGTATCAAGTACAATATAAGTAATTGAAAGTTAAATGCACTGTGAGATTTTTAAATAATTTATGGAATTTATATATATATATATATATATATATATATATATATATATATATATATATATATATATATATATATATATATATATATATATACCGTTGATCCAGCCCTACTTTTAATTAAATTTTTAAAACAATTTGTCATATACTAAGATAGATTTCGTAATTTTTGAGACAGTTCCGGTTTCATAGCTCACGTGAGTGAACAGGCTCTTGTGAAAGAGTACTAAATATCAAAGGAAGCAAATTTTAAATACGGGTTTGTTTTTATTTTATCTATGAGTGAGAACTGCATTGATAGAATCTTAAAAGTCATCTGTATAAGCTGGTAATCAAACCAATCTGTACGTAAATTTCGTATTAGCTACGTAAGCAACCAAAATTTGATTCGCGCTGACTCCACTCATATTTTAACTGCAATTTGAAATTTCGATTTACCACGTTCTCGGTGGTAAAGAAAAACATCGCAAGGAAATCTGCATATCTGAGAAGTTGGAAAAATATTTCGAAACTGATTCTTAGGCACAGGTATGTGAAGTCAACTTAATCAACTCCTTTTAGTCCTAAAACTCGATGTGGCCTGTGCCCATAGGTGGGATGTATTTAGGCTGCTAGTTTTTAACTTTTAATGGGGCTAAGCCAGATCATAATGGGGAAATTCTTCCCCCATTGTTTGTCTAATAGACCGGGTATTTGCAGTATTATTCGCTTGACAAGCGGGTTGGCAACCGCAGCTCTTTATAACTTTGCGTTGTTATCAAGAAGGTGCTACTCATCGCCTATTTCAGTTTCCCTCTGTCGCCTCTTAAGTCAACCAGAGGACGGAATGGGGCAGTGGTTTTTTTTTTCGCCGCCTCTACATGGCTAACATATTATTTCTACACTAGTTCATCAATTATATTTCCTCCATAGACTGCCAAATTAGTTGGATATTTTCCATAGTTACCACGCTCGACATGCTAGTAGCCAACTGCATATTTTAATTATTTTGAGCTATGATCATGAAAACGCTGCTGGCCATCCTATGTAGATTCTACTCCTGTTCATGAATTTAGTTCTTCTCACACGTTCATCGTGAGTAGAGCTACATTTATAAACTTTTTAAGTCTACTCGAAAGTAAAAAAAATCCTAGCATGTGGTTCCAATAAATATTCAATGGGACCAATATTAATAAATACCATGAAATTAAACCTTATTTTATCAAAACTATATCAACGTTAATAATGAATATTATGTAAATAACGCATTTCCGTTTCCAGGACAATTTTCCCTTCATAAAGACACATCGGAAGATGTGCCCGATATAAAAATGTGTTGCTTGACGTATGATATTTATGCGATTCTGATAAACTAACTTATGTGTTTCTATAGCCTATAATATTGCCAAATATACACAGATACCGTCGTATCTCTACAAATGATACAGTTTTGCTAATTTTTGTACAAAATAGTATTATCGATGTATTTAAATTCAAACCCACGCGGGCGAAACCGCGGGTAAATAGCTAGTCATAAATGTACACAAAACATACGATGATAATAAAAATGGTTGACATATTTTCGAATCCACAGCAAGCATTGAAAGCGACGCTGTGTCGAAATGTTATTTATTCAGTGCCCTCAGGGTATACTCGTAAATTTAGCCGCAGCCAATGAAGCTACATTTGCCAATTTGCATTATTAATGTGATAAGTGTAATTGTTTTTTATAAACAAAATATAATTTATTTTAGCAACATAAAAATGTATAATATTTCATGTAACAAAAATAAAAAACAAAAAATTAAATTAAATTTTAATATATAATTAAGGTCAAGTTATATATTAATATAAAATTTAGTTTTTTTGTTTTTACTTTTTATTTTCCAATCCTACTCACCCTGTGGTAAAGTGTCAAGAACGCTATTGCTGAATGTCTTCACTAAGCTTTTGGAATTAATTAAATGTTTTAAATTTTATACTGATTTCATAGTAAATTTTTGGTACAATTTAAGTAGAAAGAGCTTAGAGTATGTTGAAGTCCTGCAATAGTATGCTTAAGCTTGAATTTTATTTTATTGATTATGGGATTCCTATCCGTTGGGAGGCACTATTGAGGTCATTGAGCATAGTGCTTAAGTCCTCCAGCGATTCTGCCATAAGGACTATGTCGTCGGCAAATCGAAGGTGAGTGATGTACTCGCCATTGATGTTAATACCGTATACTTTACAGTCCAGTAGCTTGAAAACGTCTTCCAATGCAGCGGTGAAGAGTTTCGGGGATATAACGTCACCCTGTCTTACACCTCTCTGCAGTTGGATATGTTTCGAGCTCTGGTTCTGTACTCGGATAGCCATCGTAGCCCTACTATACAAACACTTCAGCACTTCGATATACCGACAGTCAACTTGGCACCGCTGAAGGGACTGTAGCACCGCCCAAATTTCGACGGAATCAAAGGCTTTCTCATAGTCCAAATACGCCAGGCAAAGTTGCAGATTGTACTCCTCAGTCTTCTGTACAATCTGCCGCAGGGTATGTATGTGGTCTATGGTACTGAAGCCTTTTCGGAAACCGGCTTGTTCGGGAGGCTGGAAGTCGTCGAGTCTGCGTGCGAGACGATTCTTAATGACTCTCGAAAACAGCACGTAGACGCGGCTCAGAAGGGAAATCGGTCTATAGTTCTTTAAGAGAGCGTTGTCGCCTTTCTTAAAGAACAAGACCACCGCGCTTCTGCTCCATGCCTCTGGAGTAGTGCCACCATGGAGGACGAAATTGAAGAGCTTCTGAAGGACTTCAAGTACCAGTGTTCCACCCGCTTTCAGAAGCTCCGCTGTAATTCCATCCTCGCCTGAGCACTTCACTGCTGGCCGTATGAGGATGCTGAAGGTCGCTCAGCGAGCTATGAAGAGGGCTATGCTCGGAGTTTCTTTGCGTGATAGACTCAGAAATGAGGATATCCGCAGTAAAACCAGAGTGACCGACATAGCCCAACGGATTAGTAAGCTGAAGTGGCAATGGGCCGGCCATATAGCTCGAAGAACCGATAACCGATGGGGAAGAAAGGTTCTCGAGTGGCAGCCTCGTACCGGTAGGCGTAGTGTAGGGCGACCCCCCACTAGATGGAGTGACGACCTGGTAAGACATGCAGGAAGTCGATGGATGCAGGTGGCTCAGGACCGTGCTTTGTGGCATTACTTTGGAGGAGGCCTATGTGGAATATTATATATATCCCAAGCAGATGACAGAACCGAGACTTCTTCTCTATTGACAAAAAGATATTTATTTAATTTCAATATCCTCACAAATCATCCTTTATAGCATTCGGTGTTCTTCTGAGAGGATTATTTGTCTTTCAAATCTGATGTAATGTGTAGGACGATCCTGAACATATCATATACTGTACTCTTCTCGGAGCGACGGTGCTTCTCGGTGTATCCTTATATTATTTGATACGGGTTTGTTCTTTGTAGTCGAGACATTCCTTCACTTTGTAGAGGGATATTTACACTTGCCGAATGGTAAAAAATTACAAAATTTTTGGCGGCTTGTATTATGTTATGCCCCCTTTAATATGTAGCCCATCTTGTCTGTGACTTCTCAAACATGTGTTAGTACTACTCGTTACAGCACTCGTTTACTATGAGGTAGGAATGGAACCCAAAGCTTGCTGTCTTGCAAAACTTTCTTAAGATGTTGAAACTTGGTGGTCTTTTAATTGTTCTCACGGATCTGTCATAGTCTGATCATGAAAAGATTTTTGCACAGTAGTAAACTACGATGGACGGTGGTGCGAGTCTTTGTTTAAATGTTGGTTAGTATGAGTCTTAATTCTATACACAATATACTAAGAGCGAAGACTAGGTGATACTAAAGATAACTTGATTGTGAATTAAATTTTAGTGTTTATGGAGTTAAAGTGGTCTTAATATGTTATTATTTTGTCTGATTGTGAAATTGTGAAATTGAAATTGTGTACCGTTTATAGAATCTTATATTTACAGAAGTAAGAAGGGCTTTTTCATCAAATTTCTTTATGAATATATCAGTCACAATGAGAAATACTGGAGAGCTCACCACACTACCTACTTGTAGAACTCTTCCTTTCACATAAGATAATATAAATCACTGTCGGAGTAATAACTGTAAATATTGCGTACCTATTGTTCTCTTCTATCTTCCTAGTTAAAATTGGGATGCATAAAAAAATATTTATAGTAAGTTGACGTTATTTAACATAGAATACTATAATGAATACACATGTGTCTATAGTATACTATGTTATTTGATATTTTCAGTTTTTTTTTTAAATCTGATAGTCTTTTCTTCTTCCATTTTTGTTCTATTTGTTCATTGTTGTCATCGTAAGTTTATTATTTCATGTTGTTGTAAACATAAGATAATCCATTACCCAATTGTTGGCGACGCGCTTATAAGAATATTTCAATTTATTAGTTAACCGATTACAAATAGCTTCTAAAAAGCAAATTATCAAGCAACAATATTCCGATAAAAAAATGCTTAGTTGAATCTTAAAGAAATATCGAATTAATGATATTGTGACGGCCCAATATTATTATTAATAATTAAATTCTATATAAAGGGGCGTCAAAATAGTCTTAAAAGATATATATTAAACAATTAAGTTAAATTAATAAACATAAAGTTAATATATTTCAGACATTATCCCAATAACATAGTAAATTAAAGGCAAAATTATTGTTTTTCTTAATAAATAAATTTATTTTAAAAAAAACTTGGTAAAAATATTTAAAATAAGATAAATAATAGAAATACAAGTCAAAAAATATTATAAAATTAAGTTATATAACGTTTATAAGATAATTAGAAAATTTGTTAAAAATTGTTTAAGTCATGGGAGGTGTTCGTGTATAAAAGAAAATTTTTCTAAGTTGTGGAAGGAGTTCACGTATAGATGAAATTTCCTAAGTTGTTGAAGGAGTTCATGTATTAAAGAAATTTTTTTTCTAAGTTATGGAAGGTGTTCACGTATAGACGTCTTGTATGGAGGAAGCTGCCGGAGATACATACCTGCAGTTGTACATATATATGGGGTGGTCGGGAGCCCGACTGCCTGAAGTACTGTAGCACAATGACTAGTCCTATATTAGGGACTTATGATATTAAACTCAATGATACAAAAGCAATACTATAGAAGGTCTCTGTGATTAATATGCATTACAATAGTAGGGTCGTGGGTTCGAACCCTATACATGAATGACTTATGAAAGTAAGGTCTATGATACAAAAGCAATATTATAGGAGGTCTCCTTGATGCATAAGCATTGTATGGGGTGGTCGGGTGACTGACTGCTCCTAGTACTGTAGCAAAATGACTAGTCCTTATTAGGGACTTGAAAAGGAATATTATGGTGGCGTGTGTGCTGCTTCACGAGCAATTGGTCCGAGGTAAACTTGGACTCGCTAACCGATGTGTCCTAGACATATCATCTTAGTGTCGGTGGTAAGCGGGTTTGTTGTAGCAATACGGCTTTCCCGTGGACATCGCACACCCATACCGTTTGTGGGCGGCGTAGTAGTGCGTAGCGAAGCGTCGTCTATATTTCGGATTGGGATGATGAGTGTGTTTGGTAGCACTTTTAAGTGTAACGGGCATACTCAACTTCATGTCTTAGTGCATTAGCGCTATGATACGTGAAGTTTTGTCCACTGGCGTCTTAGTAGCGTGCTACTATGATACGTTGGTGCAGTTTTATATAACAACAATCTTAGTGCCGGTGGTAAGCGGGTTTGTTGTAGCAATACGGCTTTCCTGTGGACATCGCACACCCATACCGTTTGTGGGCGACGTCGTTGCGCATAGCGATGTGTCGTCTATCTTTCGGATGGGGATGATGAGTGTGTTTGGTAGCACTTTTAAGTGTAACAGGCATACTCAGCTTCATGTCTTAGTGCATTAGCGCTATGATACGTGGAGTTTTGTTCATTGGCGTCTTAGTAGCGTGCTACTATGATACGTTGATGACATTTTTTATATAACAACAATACCAACTTTGTTGCCAAAGTCGATAGGAGTCATGTGGGTGTGTTGTGAGGGTGCGCCGCCCGTATGATAGTTGCATTGATGCTTACTGCTACTTGTGGTATTGCGTCTTGTGATGGATCTGCGGGTGTGCTGCGCCTGATTCGACGCATTCCTGTTGTTCTGGTCGATGGAGGTATACAATTAACATCTTAGTGTCGGTGGTAAGCGGGTTTGTTGTAGCAATACGGCTTTCCCGTGGACATCGCACACCCATACCGTTTGTGGGCGACGTCGTTGCGCATAACGATGTGTCGTCTATCTTTCGGATGGGGATGATGAGTGTGTTTGGTAGCACTTTTAAGTGTAACAGGCATACTCAGCTTCATGTCTTAGTGCATTAGCGCTATGATACGTGGAGTTTTGTTCATTGGCGTCTTAGTAGCGTGCTACTGATACGTTGGTGACATTTTTTATATAACAACAATACTAACTTTGTTGCCAAAGTCGATAGGAGTCATGTGGGTGTGTTGTGAGGGTGCGCCGCCCGTATGATAGTTGCATTGATGCTTACTGCTACTTGCGGTATTGCGTCTTGTGATGGATCTGCGGATGTGCTGCGCCTGATTCGATGCATTCCTGATGTTCTGGTCGATGGAGGTATACAATTAACATCTTAGTGTCGGTGGTAAGCGGGTTTGTTGTAGCAATACGGCTTTCCCGTGGACATCGCACACCCATACCGTTTGTGGGCGGCGTCGTAGCGCATAGCGATGCGTCGTCTATCTTTCGGATGGGGATGATGAGTGTGTTTGGTAGCACTTTTAAGTGTAACGGGCATACTCAACTTCATTTATTTTTATTTTATTTTTATTCTTTATTGCATCCTTAACAAAAGAATACAAAGGGCGGACTTAATGCCTTGAGGCATTCTCTACCAGTCAACCCATGGAGTGGTGAGAGTTTGACGTAGGTGTGGCAATATAGAATAATCTAAAACAATACAAATGATAATTAACTACACAATAAATACAAACTACTAATAAATAAACTATACATATATGATCTATCCTTACAAATATACAAATATATAAATAAATGGAGATACATACAAGTAAACATATTTAAATACATATATAATTAATACATAAAAATGACTATGAATATATACGTCTGTTCGGCAATACATATTAAATAAATGAGTCATGTAGAATGCGTTGTCTTTAATAAATGATTACGGACCAACTTTTTAAAAGCGTACTTATTGGGAGCTTTTCTGATGTCATCGGGCAAGGAGTTCCAAAGGCGTGTAGCCTGAACTGTGAAGGAGTTACCATAGAACTCGGTGAAGTGAACTGGAGTACAGATTTTGTTGTTAGAAGAAGAGCGTAGGACCCTATCATGAGATGAGGAAAGATAATGAAATTTACTCTTAAGATAAGAAGGCGAAGATGGATCATTTAATATGGAAAAAAGTACAAGTAATATTCTGGAGTTGCGCCTCTGCCGGATTGTAAGCCAGTTTAGCTTAGATCTGTATTGCGAAATATGATCATACTTACGGAGCCCAAAGATAAATCTTATAACATACGGCTTTCCCGTGGACATCGCACACCCATACCGTTTGTGGGCGGCGTCGTAGCGCATAGCGATGCGTCGTCTATCTTTCGGATGGGGATGATGAGTGTGTTTGGTAGCAGTTTTAAGTGTAACAGGCATACTCAGCTTCATGTCTTAGTGCATTAGCGCTATGATACGTGGAGTTTTGTTCATTGGCGTCTTAGTAGCGTGCTACTATGATACGTTGGTGACATTTTTTATATAACAACATTACCAACTTTGTTACCAAAGTCGATAGGGATCATGTGGATGTGTTGTGAGGGGGCGCCATCCGTATGATAGTTGCATTGATGCTTACTGCTACTTGCGGTATTGCGTCTTGTGATGGATCTGCGGGTGTGCTGCGCCTGATTCGACGCTCTCTTGTGGTTCTGGTCGATGGAGGTATACGGGTGGTGATGTCTGCTGGGATGTATGGGTCCCCCATGGAATGGTGTAAGCCCGACGATAGTCGTATTGATGCTTGTTGCGTTCTGCAGCATTGCGTCTCTGCGATGGTTGTTTGGTGGGACGCTATTCTCAATGGCGCTCTCTGCGTCTTGGTTTGACTCACACCTAAGTAGCTTTGCCCAAGTCGGGTCCCTTCATTGCGGGGCTGCAGACTGTCTGCCCTCCACGATGTTTTATATAACAACATAATATTATATCTCTGTAACTTTCCCACCTTTTAATGATTGAAGGCAACTTGTTGGTGGGTGAGACAAACATGATCGAAAATGCATTTACTCAACGTCAGTGACACAAACCCTTTCTGATGGCGAATTATTACTCTTATCTTATAACTGCCTTTTGGCTATATCTGCCGTTGTATTGGTTGGTGGAGCATATGTGTCGACCTCATGCGGGTGGTAGCTGGCGGGAGGATCTGAGGAGACTCTCAAGGCTGCGGCCGAAAGCCGCACAACGTGGGACCCCATTCCCTTGAGGTGAGCGGTAGACTCATGACACGCTCTGCGGCTAGTAGCCGTGCTGATCATGCAATTGGTGGTAATGCCATACACTTACATCACGTCTGCAGGAGCGGCGGTCTGGCAGGTGGTGGCGCTCACGGAGGGTTTAAGGCCAGTGTGCCTATTTGCCTAAACTGTGTGACGTACATTCACTGTGGCTGGATTCGTTCGTATTCTGTATGGCGTTTACACGCATTGACATGCGCGACTTCGGTCGATGTTTGTGCTTACGCACTAACAAGGGGCCAAGCCTCTTTTACTGGTTCGCCAGTTATTTTGCTGTGGACTACGGTCCAGTTCCCAAATTAGCGTTCCCTGCGGGGGGAGTGCATCAAAATGGTTGGCGCTCTCCGTGCACGGCGTGTGTGGGGCCGTGTACCTCCCCTACATTTTTTTAAATAAATGTAGGAGAGCGAAGCCCTTGTATCGGGTATTTTTGTATAAATATATTGTGAGCCTTTTCCAAGCGGGAAGGGATAAATAATAATAAATTAATAAGGTCAACCTGATACAAGTGGAATGAAGACGTTTCATGTTCTTAACCTTTCTCGAGCCCTGTCTTCGTAAACCGGGTTCACTTAGCTTATAAGGCACTACCAACAGCTTTCAATTGCTCCAGTTAATATTCATTCTTCCAAAGGACACCTAAAAGAACTAAGTTACTAAACAAACACAACGTAAATAAGGGTCCTAACTAAGACGATCACGCCAAATTATTACAAACGGCCTATTACTAAACCTTTAGAAAGATCATTTGGAAAGATCAAAACATAATTTATTAATCCTGGTCACATATAATATATATAATGTTATTGAAAAGGGGATATTTTTAATATTATAATATTTTATTCAGTAGAGGGGGAGGGGGATCGTTACAATATGAAGGTCTTGGGTTCGACTCCCAGGCCCGAATAGTTTATCGTTTTCTTAGTAATATCTCATAATAAATTCATATAGGGAATTTTTAAGATATAAATTATATTACCGGATTTGTTTCCCGGTTGAAATCATCCTTCCAATGATGTTGATTTGAAGAAATATTAAAATAAATTAGGACCGTATTTGTTCCCCGGTCGAGATGATCGCTGTGCATAAGTAGAATCAATGGAAATCAATTGCATAAGTATTGTCTTATATGGTCGAGTCGTTTTGTTGCCAGGTCGAGTCGACTCGACCTGGCAACATATAACGCACGCACCCTGAGGACTGACGAGAAGATACTGGAGCTGGAAGAAGAGGTAGACAAGTTGCGCTGGCATATTATTGGATTATCCGAGGTCCGAAGAGAGGGGGAGGACACGGCAATCCTTGAGTCCGGCAACTTGTTCTATCACCGGGAGGGCGACCATCTGTCCCAAGGAGGTGTCGGATTTATCGTCCACAAGTCTCTCGTCAACAACGTTGTAAAGATTGGGAGTGTGTCGACGAGGGTCGCGTACCTGATACTCAGAATCACCAAACGGTATTCGCTGAAGGTCATTCAGGTTTACGCACCAACCTCGGCACACCCCGATGAGGAGGTGGAGGAAATGTATGAGGATATTTCCAGAGCCATACATTCCTCCAAAACCCACTACACGGTGTTGATGGGAGACTTCAACGCAAAACTAGGCACAAGAGAAAGCGGTGAGCTGAAGGTAGGGAAATTTGGAGTAGGGCAACGGAACCGAAGGGGCCAGCAGCTGGCCGACTTTATGGAGAAAGAGGGACTCTTTATGATGAACTCTTTCTTCCAGAAGCGGCCCCACAGGAAGTGGACCTGGTCGAGCCCCGACGGTTCGACAAAAAATGAGATTGACTTCATTATGACGACCAGACGCCAACTGTTCAGTGATGTCTCAGTGATCGCAAGGGTGAAAACTGGCAGCGATCACCGAATGGTTAGAGGCACACTGAACCTAAACGTTAAGTTGGAGAGGTCTCGTCTAATGAAGTCAACGCTCCGACCCCCTCGTGCTCTAATCCAGCATCCCGAAACCGTTCAGCTCGAGTTACGTAACCGCTTCCAGTGCCTAGAAGATTGCAATGCAGTGGACGATATGAACGACAAGCTCGTGGAAACTGTCCATGCGGTCGGAGCTAAGTTCTGCAAGACCCGCCGCAGAAGAACACAAAAACTCTCCGATCACACTCTTAATCTCATGGCTGTTAGACGGGAGATGAGGCTGCAATCGTCAACAGATTTGACAGCATACAGGCAACTGAACAGACAGATCTCCAAGTGCATGCGGCGAGACTTACGCAACTTTAATACTTCTCGTATTAAAGAAGCGATCGAGCGGAACCAGGGCTCCAAAGTCTTTGCCAGAGATCTGTCTGCCAGAAGGAGCCAACTGTCAAAGCTGAAGACTGAGTGTGGCAACATCGTTTCCGGGATACCTGAGATTTTGAGTGAGATTGAGAGGTTCTATGGGCAGCTGTACACATCATCGTTGGAGCCACACGCAAGTGTGAGTAACGATCCAAGAGCAAGTCTTATCCGACACTATTCCGATGATATCCCGGACGTCAGTCTAAGCGAGATTAGAATGGCTCTCCAGCACCTTAAAAACGGCAGGGCCCCAGGCGAGGATGGAATTACAGCGGAGCTTCTGAAAGCGGGTGGAACACCGGTACTTGTAGTCCTTCAGAAGCTCTTCAATTCCGTCCTCCATGGTGGCACTACTCCAGAGGCGTGGAGCAGAAGTGCGGTGGTCTTGTTCTTTAAGAAAGGCGACAACGCTCTCTTAAAGAACTACAGACCGATTTCCCTTCTGAGCCGCGTCTACGTGCTGTTTTCGAGAGTCATTACGAATCGTCTCGCACGCAGACTTGACGACTTCCAGCCTCCCGAACAAGCCGGTTTCCGAAAAGGCTTCAGTACCATAGACCACATACATACCCTGCGGCAGATTGTACAGAAGACTGAAGAGTACAATCTGCCACTTTGCCTGGCGTATGTGGACTATGAGAAAGCCTTTGATTCCGTCGAAATTTGGGCGGTGCTACAGTCCCTTCAGCGGTGCCAACTTGACTGTCGGTATATCGAAGTGCTGAAGTGTTTGTACAGTAGGGCTACGATGGCTATCCGAGTACAGAACCAGAGCTCGAAACCTATCCAACTGCAGAGAGGTGTAAGACAGGGTGACGTTATATCCCCGAAACTCTTCACCGCTGCATTGGAAGACGTTTTCAAGCTACTGGACTGGAAAGGATACGGTATTGACATCAATGGCGAGTACATCACTCACCTTCGATTTGCCGACGATATAGTCCTTATGGCAGAATCGCTGGAGGACTTAAGCACTATGCTCAATGACCTCAATAGTGCCTCCCAACGGATAGGTCTTAAGATGAACATGGACAAAACAAAGATCATGTTCAATGTCCATGTCACACCTATGCCGGTAGTTGTTGGGAGCACTATGCTCGAAGTTGTTGACGAGTACGTTTACCTGGGACAAATAGTCCGACTAGGTAAGTCCAACTTCGACCGAGAGGTCAATCGACGGATTCAACTCGGCTGGGCAGCGTTCGGGAAATTACGACATATCTTTTCGTCAGGTATACCTCAATCTCTAAAAACTAGATTGTACAACCAGTGCGTGTTGCCAGTGATGACTTATGGATCTGAGACGTGGTCCTTCACTGCTGGCCGTATGAGGACGCTTAAGGTCGCTCAGCGAGCTATGGAGAGGGCTATGCTCGGAGTTTCTCTGCGTGATAGACTCAGAAATGAGGATATCCGCAGTAAAACCAGAGTGACCGACATAGCCCAACGGATTAGTAAGCTGAAGTGGCAATGGGCCGGCCATATAGCTCGAAGAACCGATAACCGATGGGGAAGAAAGGTTCTCGAGTGGCAGCCTCGTACCGGTAGGCGTAGTGTAGGGCGACCCCCCACTAGATGGAGTGACGACCTGGTAAGACATGCAGGAAGTCGATGGATGCAGGTGGCTCAGGACCGTGCTTTGTGGCATTACTTTGGAGGAGGCCTATGTGGAATATTATATATATCCCAAGCAGATGACAGAACCGAGACTTCTTCTCTATTGACAAAAAGATATTTATTTAATTTCAATATCCTCACAAATCATCCTTTATAGCATTCGGTGTTCTTCTGAGAGGATTATTTGTCTTTCAAATCTGATGTAATGTGTAGGACGATCCTGAACATATCATATACTGTACTCTTCTCGGAGCGACGGTGCTTCTCGGTGTATCCTTATATTATTTGATACGGGTTTGTTCTTTGTAGTCGAGACATTCCTTCACTTTGTAGAGGGATATTTACACTTGCCGAATGGTAAAAAATTACAAAATTTTTGGCGGCTTGTATTATGTTATGCCCCCTTTAATATGTAGCCCATCTTGTCTGTGACTTCTCAAACATGTGTTAGTACTACTCGTTACAGCACTCGTTTACTATGAGGTAGGAATGGAACCCAAAGCTTGCTGTCTTGCAAAACTTTCTTAAGATGTTGAAACTTGGTGGTCTTTTAATTGTTCTCACGGATCTGTCATAGTCTGATCATGAAAAGATTTTTGCACAGTAGTAAACTACGATGGACGGTGGTGCGAGTCTTTGTTTAAATGTTGGTTAGTATGAGTCTTAATTCTATACACAATATACTAAGAGCGAAGACTAGGTGATACTAAAGATAACTTGATTGTGAATTAAATTTTAGTGTTTATGGAGTTAAAGTGGTCTTAATATGTTATTATTTTGTCTGATTGTGAAATTGTGAAATTGAAATTGTGTACCGTTTATAGAATCTTATATTTACAGAAGTAAGAAGGGCTTTTTCATCAAATTTCTTTATGAATATATCAGTCACAATGAGAAATACTGGAGAGCTCACCACACTACCTACTTGTAGAACTCTTCCTTTCACATAAGATAATATAAATCACTGTCGGAGTAATAACTGTAAATATTGCGTACCTATTGTTCTCTTCTATCTTCCTAGTTAAAATTGGGATGCATAAAAAAATATTTATAGTAAGTTGACGTTATTTAACATAGAATACTATAATGAATACACATGTGTCTATAGTATACTATGTTATTTGATATTTTCAGTTTTTTTTTTAAATCTGATAGTCTTTTCTTCTTCCATTTTTGTTCTATTTGTTCATTGTTGTCATCGTAAGTTTATTATTTCATGTTGTTGTAAACATAAGATAATCCATTACCCAATTGTTGGCGACGCGCTTATAAGAATATTTCAATTTATTAGTTAACCGATTACAAATAGCTTCTAAAAAGCAAATTATCAAGCAACAATATTCCGATAAAAAAATGCTTAGTTGAATCTTAAAGAAATATCGAATTAATGATATTGTGACGGCCCAATATTATTATTAATAATTAAATTCTATATAAAGGGGCGTCAAAATAGTCTTAAAAGATATATATTAAACAATTAAGTTAAATTAATAAACATAAAGTTAATATATTTCAGACATTATCCCAATAACATAGTAAATTAAAGGCAAAATTATTGTTTTTCTTAATAAATAAATTTATTTTAAAAAAAACTTGGTAAAAATATTTAAAATAAGATAAATAATAGAAATACAAGTCAAAAAATATTATAAAATTAAGTTATATAACGTTTATAAGATAATTAGAAAATTTGTTAAAAATTGTTTAAGTCATGGGAGGTGTTCGTGTATAAAAGAAAATTTTTCTAAGTTGTGGAAGGAGTTCACGTATAGATGAAATTTCCTAAGTTGTTGAAGGAGTTCATGTATTAAAGAAATTTTTTTTCTAAGTTATGGAAGGTGTTCACGTATAGACGTCTTGTATGGAGGAAGCTGCCGGAGATACATACCTGCAGTTGTACATATATATGGGGTGGTCGGGAGCCCGACTGCCTGAAGTACTGTAGCACAATGACTAGTCCTATATTAGGGACTTATGATATTAAACTCAATGATACAAAAGCAATACTATAGAAGGTCTCTGTGATTAATATGCATTACAATAGTAGGGTCGTGGGTTCGAACCCTATACATGAATGACTTATGAAAGTAAGGTCTATGATACAAAAGCAATATTATAGGAGGTCTCCTTGATGCATAAGCATTGTATGGGGTGGTCGGGTGACTGACTGCTCCTAGTACTGTAGCAAAATGACTAGTCCTTATTAGGGACTTGAAAAGGAATATTATGGTGGCGTGTGTGCTGCTTCACGAGCAATTGGTCCGAGGTAAACTTGGACTCGCTAACCGATGTGTCCTAGACATATCATCTTAGTGTCGGTGGTAAGCGGGTTTGTTGTAGCAATACGGCTTTCCCGTGGACATCGCACACCCATACCGTTTGTGGGCGGCGTAGTAGTGCGTAGCGAAGCGTCGTCTATATTTCGGATTGGGATGATGAGTGTGTTTGGTAGCACTTTTAAGTGTAACGGGCATACTCAACTTCATGTCTTAGTGCATTAGCGCTATGATACGTGAAGTTTTGTCCACTGGCGTCTTAGTAGCGTGCTACTATGATACGTTGGTGCAGTTTTATATAACAACAATCTTAGTGCCGGTGGTAAGCGGGTTTGTTGTAGCAATACGGCTTTCCTGTGGACATCGCACACCCATACCGTTTGTGGGCGACGTCGTTGCGCATAGCGATGTGTCGTCTATCTTTCGGATGGGGATGATGAGTGTGTTTGGTAGCACTTTTAAGTGTAACAGGCATACTCAGCTTCATGTCTTAGTGCATTAGCGCTATGATACGTGGAGTTTTGTTCATTGGCGTCTTAGTAGCGTGCTACTATGATACGTTGATGACATTTTTTATATAACAACAATACCAACTTTGTTGCCAAAGTCGATAGGAGTCATGTGGGTGTGTTGTGAGGGTGCGCCGCCCGTATGATAGTTGCATTGATGCTTACTGCTACTTGTGGTATTGCGTCTTGTGATGGATCTGCGGGTGTGCTGCGCCTGATTCGACGCATTCCTGTTGTTCTGGTCGATGGAGGTATACAATTAACATCTTAGTGTCGGTGGTAAGCGGGTTTGTTGTAGCAATACGGCTTTCCCGTGGACATCGCACACCCATACCGTTTGTGGGCGACGTCGTTGCGCATAACGATGTGTCGTCTATCTTTCGGATGGGGATGATGAGTGTGTTTGGTAGCACTTTTAAGTGTAACAGGCATACTCAGCTTCATGTCTTAGTGCATTAGCGCTATGATACGTGGAGTTTTGTTCATTGGCGTCTTAGTAGCGTGCTACTGATACGTTGGTGACATTTTTTATATAACAACAATACTAACTTTGTTGCCAAAGTCGATAGGAGTCATGTGGGTGTGTTGTGAGGGTGCGCCGCCCGTATGATAGTTGCATTGATGCTTACTGCTACTTGCGGTATTGCGTCTTGTGATGGATCTGCGGATGTGCTGCGCCTGATTCGATGCATTCCTGATGTTCTGGTCGATGGAGGTATACAATTAACATCTTAGTGTCGGTGGTAAGCGGGTTTGTTGTAGCAATACGGCTTTCCCGTGGACATCGCACACCCATACCGTTTGTGGGCGGCGTCGTAGCGCATAGCGATGCGTCGTCTATCTTTCGGATGGGGATGATGAGTGTGTTTGGTAGCACTTTTAAGTGTAACGGGCATACTCAACTTCATTTATTTTTATTTTATTTTTATTCTTTATTGCATCCTTAACAAAAGAATACAAAGGGCGGACTTAATGCCTTGAGGCATTCTCTACCAGTCAACCCATGGAGTGGTGAGAGTTTGACGTAGGTGTGGCAATATAGAATAATCTAAAACAATACAAATGATAATTAACTACACAATAAATACAAACTACTAATAAATAAACTATACATATATGATCTATCCTTACAAATATACAAATATATAAATAAATGGAGATACATACAAGTAAACATATTTAAATACATATATAATTAATACATAAAAATGACTATGAATATATACGTCTGTTCGGCAATACATATTAAATAAATGAGTCATGTAGAATGCGTTGTCTTTAATAAATGATTACGGACCAACTTTTTAAAAGCGTACTTATTGGGAGCTTTTCTGATGTCATCGGGCAAGGAGTTCCAAAGGCGTGTAGCCTGAACTGTGAAGGAGTTACCATAGAACTCGGTGAAGTGAACTGGAGTACAGATTTTGTTGTTAGAAGAAGAGCGTAGGACCCTATCATGAGATGAGGAAAGATAATGAAATTTACTCTTAAGATAAGAAGGCGAAGATGGATCATTTAATATGGAAAAAAGTACAAGTAATATTCTGGAGTTGCGCCTCTGCCGGATTGTAAGCCAGTTTAGCTTAGATCTGTATTGCGAAATATGATCATACTTACGGAGCCCAAAGATAAATCTTATAACATACGGCTTTCCCGTGGACATCGCACACCCATACCGTTTGTGGGCGGCGTCGTAGCGCATAGCGATGCGTCGTCTATCTTTCGGATGGGGATGATGAGTGTGTTTGGTAGCAGTTTTAAGTGTAACAGGCATACTCAGCTTCATGTCTTAGTGCATTAGCGCTATGATACGTGGAGTTTTGTTCATTGGCGTCTTAGTAGCGTGCTACTATGATACGTTGGTGACATTTTTTATATAACAACATTACCAACTTTGTTACCAAAGTCGATAGGGATCATGTGGATGTGTTGTGAGGGGGCGCCATCCGTATGATAGTTGCATTGATGCTTACTGCTACTTGCGGTATTGCGTCTTGTGATGGATCTGCGGGTGTGCTGCGCCTGATTCGACGCTCTCTTGTGGTTCTGGTCGATGGAGGTATACGGGTGGTGATGTCTGCTGGGATGTATGGGTCCCCCATGGAATGGTGTAAGCCCGACGATAGTCGTATTGATGCTTGTTGCGTTCTGCAGCATTGCGTCTCTGCGATGGTTGTTTGGTGGGACGCTATTCTCAATGGCGCTCTCTGCGTCTTGGTTTGACTCACACCTAAGTAGCTTTGCCCAAGTCGGGTCCCTTCATTGCGGGGCTGCAGACTGTCTGCCCTCCACGATGTTTTATATAACAACATAATATTATATCTCTGTAACTTTCCCACCTTTTAATGATTGAAGGCAACTTGTTGGTGGGTGAGACAAACATGATCGAAAATGCATTTACTCAACGTCAGTGACACAAACCCTTTCTGATGGCGAATTATTACTCTTATCTTATAACTGCCTTTTGGCTATATCTGCCGTTGTATTGGTTGGTGGAGCATATGTGTCGACCTCATGCGGGTGGTAGCTGGCGGGAGGATCTGAGGAGACTCTCAAGGCTGCGGCCGAAAGCCGCACAACGTGGGACCCCATTCCCTTGAGGTGAGCGGTAGACTCATGACACGCTCTGCGGCTAGTAGCCGTGCTGATCATGCAATTGGTGGTAATGCCATACACTTACATCACGTCTGCAGGAGCGGCGGTCTGGCAGGTGGTGGCGCTCACGGAGGGTTTAAGGCCAGTGTGCCTATTTGCCTAAACTGTGTGACGTACATTCACTGTGGCTGGATTCGTTCGTATTCTGTATGGCGTTTACACGCATTGACATGCGCGACTTCGGTCGATGTTTGTGCTTACGCACTAACAAGGGGCCAAGCCTCTTTTACTGGTTCGCCAGTTATTTTGCTGTGGACTACGGTCCAGTTCCCAAATTAGCGTTCCCTGCGGGGGGAGTGCATCAAAATGGTTGGCGCTCTCCGTGCACGGCGTGTGTGGGGCCGTGTACCTCCCCTACATTTTTTTAAATAAATGTAGGAGAGCGAAGCCCTTGTATCGGGTATTTTTGTATAAATATATTGTGAGCCTTTTCCAAGCGGGAAGGGATAAATAATAATAAATTAATAAGGTCAACCTGATACAAGTGGAATGAAGACGTTTCATGTTCTTAACCTTTCTCGAGCCCTGTCTTCGTAAACCGGGTTCACTTAGCTTATAAGGCACTACCAACAGCTTTCAATTGCTCCAGTTAATATTCATTCTTCCAAAGGACACCTAAAAGAACTAAGTTACTAAACAAACACAACGTAAATAAGGGTCCTAACTAAGACGATCACGCCAAATTATTACAAACGGCCTATTACTAAACCTTTAGAAAGATCATTTGGAAAGATCAAAACATAATTTATTAATCCTGGTCACATATAATATATATAATGTTATTGAAAAGGGGATATTTTTAATATTATAATATTTTATTCAGTAGAGGGGGAGGGGGATCGTTACAATATGAAGGTCTTGGGTTCGACTCCCAGGCCCGAATAGTTTATCGTTTTCTTAGTAATATCTCATAATAAATTCATATAGGGAATTTTTAAGATATAAATTATATTACCGGATTTGTTTCCCGGTTGAAATCATCCTTCCAATGATGTTGATTTGAAGAAATATTAAAATAAATTAGGACCGTATTTGTTCCCCGGTCGAGATGATCGCTGTGCATAAGTAGAATCAATGGAAATCAATTGCATAAGTATTGTCTTATATGGTCGAGTCGTTTTGTTGCCAGGTCGAGTCGACTCGACCTGGCAACATATAACGCACGCACCCTGAGGACTGACGAGAAGATACTGGAGCTGGAAGAAGAGGTAGACAAGTTGCGCTGGCATATTATTGGATTATCCGAGGTCCGAAGAGAGGGGGAGGACACGGCAATCCTTGAGTCCGGCAACTTGTTCTATCACCGGGAGGGCGACCATCTGTCCCAAGGAGGTGTCGGATTTATCGTCCACAAGTCTCTCGTCAACAACGTTGTAAAGATTGGGAGTGTGTCGACGAGGGTCGCGTACCTGATACTCAGAATCACCAAACGGTATTCGCTGAAGGTCATTCAGGTTTACGCACCAACCTCGGCACACCCCGATGAGGAGGTGGAGGAAATGTATGAGGATATTTCCAGAGCCATACATTCCTCCAAAACCCACTACACGGTGTTGATGGGAGACTTCAACGCAAAACTAGGCACAAGAGAAAGCGGTGAGCTGAAGGTAGGGAAATTTGGAGTAGGGCAACGGAACCGAAGGGGCCAGCAGCTGGCCGACTTTATGGAGAAAGAGGGACTCTTTATGATGAACTCTTTCTTCCAGAAGCGGCCCCACAGGAAGTGGACCTGGTCGAGCCCCGACGGTTCGACAAAAAATGAGATTGACTTCATTATGACGACCAGACGCCAACTGTTCAGTGATGTCTCAGTGATCGCAAGGGTGAAAACTGGCAGCGATCACCGAATGGTTAGAGGCACACTGAACCTAAACGTTAAGTTGGAGAGGTCTCGTCTAATGAAGTCAACGCTCCGTCCCCCTCGTGCTCTAATCCAGAATCCCGAAACCTTTCAGCTCGAGTTACGTAACCGCTTCCAGTGCCTAGAAGATTGCAATGCAGTGGACGATATGAACGACAAGCTCGTGGAAACTGTCCATGCGGTCGGAGCTAAGTTCTGCAAGACCCGCCGCAGAAGAACACAAAAACTCTCCGATCACACTCTTAATCTCATGGCTGTTAGACGGGAGATGAGGCTGCAATCGTCAACAGATTTGACAGCATACAGGCAACTGAACAGACAGATCTCCAAGTGCATGCGGCGAGACTTACGCAACTTTAATACTTCTCGTATTAAAGAAGCGATCGAGCGGAACCAGGGCTCCAAAGTCTTTGCCAGAGATCTGTCTGCCAGAAGGAGCCAACTGTCAAAGCTGAAGACTGAGTGTGGCAACATCGTTTCCGGGATACCTGAGATTTTGAGTGAGATTGAGAGGTTCTATGGGCAGCTGTACACATCATCGTTGGAGCCACACGCAAGTGTGAGTAACGATCCAAGAGCAAGTCTTATCCGACACTATTCCGATGATATCCCGGACGTCAGTCTAAGCGAGATTAGAATGGCTCTCCAGCACCTTAAAAACGGCAGGGCCCCAGGCGAGGATGGAATTACAGCGGAGCTTCTGAAAGCGGGTGGAACACCGGTACTTGTAGTCCTTCAGAAGCTCTTCAATTCCGTCCTCCATGGTGGCACTACTCCAGAGGCGTGGAGCAGAAGTGCGGTGGTCTTGTTCTTTAAGAAAGGCGACAACGCTCTCTTAAAGAACTACAGACCGATTTCCCTTCTGAGCCGCGTCTACGTGCTGTTTTCGAGAGTCATTACGAATCGTCTCGCACGCAGACTTGACGACTTCCAGCCTCCCGAACAAGCCGGTTTCCGAAAAGGCTTCAGTACCATAGACCACATACATACCCTGCGGCAGATTGTACAGAAGACTGAAGAGTACAATCTGCCACTTTGCCTGGCGTATGTGGACTATGAGAAAGCCTTTGATTCCGTCGAAATTTGGGCGGTGCTACAGTCCCTTCAGCGGTGCCAACTTGACTGTCGGTATATCGAAGTGCTGAAGTGTTTGTACAGTAGGGCTACGATGGCTATCCGAGTACAGAACCAGAGCTCGAAACCTATCCAACTGCAGAGAGGTGTAAGACAGGGTGACGTTATATCCCCGAAACTCTTCACCGCTGCATTGGAAGACGTTTTCAAGCTACTGGACTGGAAAGGATACGGTATTGACATCAATGGCGAGTACATCACTCACCTTCGATTTGCCGACGATATAGTCCTTATGGCAGAATCGCTGGAGGACTTAAGCACTATGCTCAATGACCTCAATAGTGCCTCCCAACGGATAGGTCTTAAGATGAACATGGACAAAACAAAGATCATGTTCAATGTCCATGTCACACCTATGCCGGTAGTTGTTGGGAGCACTATGCTCGAAGTTGTTGACGAGTACGTTTACCTGGGACAAATAGTCCGACTAGGTAAGTCCAACTTCGACCGAGAGGTCAATCGACGGATTCAACTCGGCTGGGCAGCGTTCGGGAAATTACGACATATCTTTTCGTCAGGTATACCTCAATCTCTAAAAACTAGATTGTACAACCAGTGCGTGTTGCCAGTGATGACTTATGGATCTGAGACGTGGTCCTTCACTGCTGGCCGTATGAGGACGCTTAAGGTCGCTCAGCGAGCTATGGAGAGGGCTATGCTCGGAGTTTCTCTGCGTGATAGACTCAGAAATGAGGATATCCGCAGTAAAACCAGAGTGACCGACATAGCCCAACGGATTAGTAAGCTGAAGTGGCAATGGGCCGGCCATATAGCTCGAAGAACCGATAACCGATGGGGAAGAAAGGTTCTCGAGTGGCAGCCTCGTACCGGTAGGCGTAGTGTAGGGCGACCCCCCACTAGATGGAGTGACGACCTGGTAAGACATGCAGGAAGTCGATGGATGCAGGTGGCTCAGGACCGTGCTTTGTGGCATTACTTGGGGGAGGCCTATGTTCAGCAGTGGACTTGTGAAAGGCTGTAATGATGATGATGATGATGATGTCTTATATGAGTTTGATATGTTTTGTATGAAAAGAAATGCCTATTTTCTATGATTTATTTATGAAAACATTCACTTATATTGTTTGATAAGAAACATGATAACTGATAAGAATCTGATTAGAACTAGTTTTCAACGTTTGAGAATTGTGTAGAAGCATTTATTCACCTAGTATTGTTGACATTAGACTTTCCATTTTTACTGATAGTCGATAGCCGTGCAGAAGTTAGTTGTTCAAATAGTGTGAGATCATAGACGCACGCTAGCCAGGTACTTAGGAGGCCATATATGTAGAAATCTAAATATTTGCAATTTCAGCAATTTATGTAAAAATGACTTGTAAAACATTTCAGATTGATTGTACGTGTAAAAGAGGTGAATTCTGTGTTATTTTATGTGAAAATTCCGGTGAATAAGTGAAATAACGATAGTTTTGCATAAGAAATTTAAAAGTGTTTTAATAGTGAAATGAATAGAGAAATTGTAAGTTAAACTATTGTTTTGGTTAAGATATGCATAATTTCAAGTGGAAAACATTGTTTTGACTTTCTATGTTAAATATTTAAGAAATTTCAACTTTGAACATGTGAGTAAAATAGGCATATTTTTTAAATAAATAAAAGGTTTTTTGTGATATAAAAATGTAATGTATATCGTAGTATAGATAATTTTTTGTGCTATCTTTATAAGTGAATTGTATAAATGTATGTCTTATACAAATAAAGTTATTGAGAAAACCGTGAGAGAGTGATAGAAGGCTCACTTTCGCGTATAGCTCAGGGGTAGCTCATTAAACGACTTTTCTTGCAATTCGTTCGGGAATCGTTTGGGAATTAGACCAGCAGTCAATAAGAAGAAGAAAGAAAAAGTGTAGGGAATTGATAGGGAAAAGTAATCACTCTCTCACGGAACGGTTTGAAGATAATTGCTGTTTTATTCCCAAGGAATTCTCCCCACAAAATAATACATACAGTCCACATCGAAGAATTAAGGCGTTGGGACCGGGACGACTTCGGAAGACCCGTAATCCCCGCCTGAACCTATTTTCTGAAAAGGAAGAAGTTATCGCCCTTTTGTGTTACTCCGTTGCGGAGATCACATACGTTGTTCCCGAACCCAACGTAGGTGTTATAGGAGGCCGGATCGAGAGAAGCCTCGATTCCTCCCTTCTGTTTCTTAGTTTGACGTTTACGCACGCCTGGTTCCTTTTCAAGTGGTCCTTCGAGCCGGATCAAGAGGACCATCCAAGCTCTGGTTCCTTTTCAAGTGGTCCTTCGAAGCAGGATTAAGGAACCAGCTGTGGACTGCTGTTTAAGGAAAAAGAAGACCTTCGGAGCCGAGTGAAGATCAGCAACCGAAGGAAGCTGGAGCTTTGAGCTGAAGCAACAGGACCAAAGGCCAGAAGACCAGGTCAGCGCAGTAGGACTGGACCTGGAACTACCGGAAGAAAGAAAACTGGGATTGCGGCTTGGGGCGTGTGCTCGCATGGGGCACGTATCGCAGCCAGGCGCAGGTGCCTTGTGAAGGCACTCATCGTGGCCAAGCAGGGCTTGGCATTTTTCCTGTCGGACAAGCGTGCTCGGCATGTCCTGTCGGACGACCGTGTCCGGCATTTCCTGTCGGACGACCGTGTCCGGCATTTCCTGTCGGGTCATCAGAGGATGCAAGAAGAAGAAGCATCCACCGCTGCTGCTGCCAGGCGAGGGTGCTCGTGGGCACCTGACTGCATCGCGGCTGGAGGAGGGCGCTTGGAAGAGGCGTCACCGGCGACTGGGCGACGAAGCGCAGCATACATCCCGACCACCTAACGGTGCCAAACGATCGGGCTCTGGCACAACACCTTCGGGTGGAGCAGTTCTCCCGAGCGAGTCTGCGCTTGCACTACCGCTCGACTGTTTCGTCATATTCCTTGGCGGGACAGTTCCTAAACCTTTCCTCCATTCCATTCCTGCACGACTCCATCCCTGGACGGCTCACCTCGGTAGGCCCCGTTCAGGATTGATATGGCTGATAGGGCTGTTAGGGTGGTAATAAGGTTGTAGGGTTGGGAGATAAAGGGGGGAAGGTGTAGTGGGGTTAGATTGGTGTGTAGAAAGGGTTGTAGGTAAGGAGTTGTAGGGACCGTAGGGACAGTTAGGGACTGTAGGCCAACAATCATCTTCCTGCAAGATGAAGAAGGCACAAGACCAGACAGGGAGAAGCGAAGGAACCAAGACAAGAACAGGGCTCTCAAGAAAGGCTAAAGAGGTGGAATCATCTGGAGCGACCACAGCTACTGCTTCGAGTGGGGCAACTCCTTCAAGTGGAGCCACCACCGATACGTCCATATGCACGTGGGACTCAGGAGCGTCCATGGCAACGACGAGCAACAGGACGAACACCAGTGGTACGCAGGCCAGCACCGCACAACAATCCGTTATATCCAGGAGTGAAACGGTAGTCGAAAAAGTAGGTCAAAGGATCGAAGAAGCGGCATCGTCAAGGACAGTAATCGGGCACACTAGTGACAAAGGGTCACAGAGAGGTAGTAGGTCATCGCGATCAGCGAGGCTGAAAGCCGAATTGGAGGCGCGGATTAAATTCGAACGCTCAGAGCTCGAACGAGCACAGGCAGCTGCTGCCTTAGCCAAGTCTCAATTGGAGTTGGCACGACTCAACCGAGAAGAGGAGATCGACTCGAGTGAGGATGATGACGAGCGGAATACTCAAGTGGAACCTTTCGTAAGGAGTTGGGTTCAACAGACCATAATGTATGGTTAGTGTAACGCAACCCGATATTACTAATAAGGAAGCGTGTAAAGGATCACGCCGCAAAGGGGCGGAGATCGAGCGCAACCAAGGAAATGCACAGAAAACACACGCAAGTGAGGTATCAGAATTGACCGAAGCGATTGTGACTGCAATAAAGATAGCGGGAAAAGATAAGTCTTCCCAGCTTCATTTCCTCCAGGAATTACCGGTGTTCGATGGAGACCCGGGTGAATGGATAATTTTCAAAACGGTGTTTGAAGACACAAGAAGCCAATTTTCAGGGGTGCAGAATGTCGCACGCCTTAGGAGGGCATTAAAGGGCACCGCTAAGGAAGCGGTTAAGTCGTTGTTGTTTACTTTGTGTGAACCTGAAGAAATAATGAACGCTCTCGAAAGAAGATTCGGTAGGGTTGAGATGCTCATTCTAGCCGAAATCGAGAATGTAAGACGTATGCCAAGATTGGCAGAAGATTGCCTGAACATATGATCTTTTGCAAGTCGTATTACGAACGTGGTTGTCACAATACAAGCATTGAATCAACCACAGTATTTATACTCACTGGAGTTAGTGAGCCGCATAGTGGAGAAACTTGGAACTATGATTAAATTTAAATGGTTTGAATATCGAGCTCAGTATCCTTTGGAGCCAGAGTTACAGAAGATGGCCAAGTTTTTAAATTTATTAAGTGAACAATTTGGAGCGTCCTTAAACAATGAAAATGCGCCTGAAAAACGGAAGCGTCCTGAATTCAGGAAGCAAACTGTACACACTGCAAAGGGGTCTGTAAGCAACCGTGTCAATAGTGAGCGCTATGAGCGCCGAAGTAATACGAGCGAGCGTCTAGAACGCCGAAATAATAAAGGGCACAACCGACAAGTGGTTATGATAACCCAGGATAAGCCTGTAAGTCGGGTAACACATAAGTGTGTTATATGTAACAAGGAGCACTCTATAGTGAGTTGTTACAAGTTTAAGGACATGAATAATCGCGAGAAATGAGACGCGGTTAAAAAAGCGAAAGTATGTTTTTAATGTTTGTCACCTAACCATAGGAGGTTAGAGTGCAGAGCGAAAAAATGTGGTGTATAGGGATGCAGAATGTCACATCATCGAATGCTACACCGATACCCCAATGAAAATACCTCGCCGCAAGGGGACGAGGGGGGTAAAGAGGCTCAAATTACAACTGTTAGTACAGTAAATGAACTAGCATGTGCATACTTAAAGATTATACCGGTCGAGTTGTATGGACCTAAAGGAAAGGTCAAGACAACAGCTCTTCTGGATGAGGGATCGACCATGACACTCATAGAGGAGTGGATGGCTCAGAAGTTAGCGCCTCGCGGACGTAAAGAAGAATTACGTATTGAAGCCGTGGGAGGTAAGCGAATTAACGACGACAGTTCGTATCGCTTAAACGTTAAAATAAGAGGCATTTACTCGAACGACTTAGAAGAGATAAGTGTACAAGCAATTAAGTCACTTAACCGTTCTCCGCAGTCAGTGAGCCGAGAATTATTGCAACGGTGTTCTCATTTGACACCGATTAAGGACGAGTTGATGTATGAGAGTTCCAGACCTACCATATTAATTGGCTAGGATAATTGACATCTCATAGTTACTCGTGAATTAATTTCAGGAGGTAAGAACCTACCTGTAGCATCGCTCACCAAACTTGGATGGGTTTTACATGGTCACATATCGGGTGGCATCAAACCAGTCAAGATTGTTAACCATATTTCCACAAAGAAGGAGGAAGACATGGGTTAGTTGATCAAAGATTATTTTAGTTTGGAATCTCTGGGAGTGTCTGCGCGAAAGCCCGCGTACGACCCAGAAGAACGAGCTTTAAATATTTTGAACAAAACGGTACGTCGTATACCTAATAATAGATACGAGACTGCTTTGTTATGGTGCACAGATAACGAGTGCATGCCGTCGAATAGAGCGCAGGTTGAAAGTCGCCTGTTTAATATCGAAAAGAAGCTCGACAAAAATAGCGAGTTGAAAAAGGAATATGAGAAGCAAATTGAAAATCTCATCGTTAACGGTTACGCAGAGAAAGCGAACCATATTTCCATTTCCCCACGCACGTGGTATCTTCCTCACTTCGCAGTAACTCACCCACAAAAAAAGAAAATAAGAATAGTTTTCGACGCCGCCGCTAGGTCGGGCGGACTTTGTCTCAATGATGCATTGTTAACCGGAGCGGACTTATTGAAGTCGTTGTTTGGAGTTCTGCTACGATTCAGAGAAAGAAGCGTGGCAGTGATGGCAGACATTAAAGAAATGTTCCTGCAAGTGAAAATCCGGGAAGAAGACAGGGATAGCCTTCGATTCTTATGGCGGCACAATCGTGACGCGCCACCGGAAGAGTATAGAATGACGTCACTCATATTTGGAGCGGCATCATCACCATGCATCGCTATGTATGTGAAGAATAGAAATGCGCAGGGCAACGCACATATCTATCCAGAAGCAGCTTCCGCTACGGAAAGCAATTTTTATATGGATGACTATCTACAGGCATTTCCCGACTTGACGACGGCCGAAAGGATAGTAAACGATATGTATGAATTACATAAACGTGATTCTTTCCAACTGAGGGGATGGGCTAGCAACCGACCCGAAGTTTTATGTAAAACGGAAAATAAATATAAGAGCGACAGTGCTTCGCTGGGAGATAAAAAGCACACAGAGCGCACTTTAGGTTTGATTTGGAATATCAAACGGGATATAATAAATTTCTCCATAAGTCTTCGTAACACACTGGAAGAGGTGATGGAAGGTTTACGACCGCCTACGAAGAGGGAGATAACTAGCGCTGTGATGTCAGTCTTCGATCCTTTGGGACTCGCATCACCCATAACGATTCAAGGGAAGTCGCTGATCCAGCAAGTATGGAGGACAGGCATCTCTTGGGATGAAGAAGTTACACACGAATTACATGTGTTATTTTGTAGATGGATATCGGAAGTGAAGAAATTAGGTAATTTAGAAGTACCTAGACCCGTTGCTGAAGGCGTCGGCAGGGGAGAGTTACATACTTTCACGGATGCTAGTGAAAAAGCATACGCTGCCGCGGTGTATTACGTCACCACGGACGAGCTAGGAGAAAGGCGGATTACGCTGATCGCCGCAAAGGCAAGAAAAGCGCCGCTGAAACCAATTTCGATTCCAAGGCTTGAATTACAAGCAGCTCTTATGGGCAGTCGACTGGCTGCATCAGTTAGTGAAGAGAGCAAGTACGAGATATCCGAGAGAGTATTTTGGACGGACTCACGTACAGTGTTAGCGTGGATTAAGTCAGATCCTCGCGCTTTTAAACCATTCGTTGCTCATCGATTGGCTGAGATCGAAGATCACAGTAAACCATGTGAATAGCGATGGGTTCCAACGTCACAAAACGTGGTAGACGACGCCACTAGAAGTTTTCCTTCCACCTTCGATGTAAGTCACCGCTAGTTTCAAGGACCTGAATTCCTCAGGAAAAGTCCTGATTTATGGCCCAAACAAGTGGACACCATAAATAGCTTAGAAACAGGTGAAGAAAAATCGCCAAAAGGCGTAAATGCGCTGAGAAAGCAAGAACCGTTAAGTCTACCCGACTACGGACGATTTAGCAGCTTTAAGAAATTCCTTGGGGCAGCTACACGCACCTTACAAGCGGTAGAAAAATTCAAGAGTATAAGAAAGTCGGTTAAAGGACCCGACAACGCAGCCGAAAAGTCGGTTATGTGTTCCAACGAAGTTTTAGCAAAGTCGGTTAAAGGACCCGATAGCGCGTTGGACATAGCGCTTTTGAAAAAAGCTGAATTATTAATTTGGAAGTTCGTTCAAGACGAGTGTTTTCATTTGGAAATAAAATGCTTGAAAGCTGGCAAAAGCGTTGAAAGAAGTTCACGTTTAAGTAAATTATCTATGGAAATAGGAGAAGATAAATTCCTCCGTTTAAATGGGCGTTTACCTTTTAAGTCTAATTTGATCAAGGAAAGTAGAAAACCCATCGTATTAGACGGTAAATACGAAATCGTTAAAATAATGATTAGAGAAGTTCATCATCATTTTGGACATGCCAATCACCAGACGGTGATGAATGAAGTGAACCAAAAATTTTATGTCTTGAACTTGCGTAACGTAGTACGAAGTGTGTCACATCACTGTCAGTGGTGCAGGGCATACAGGTCAAAACCGCAGAACGTGCCACAAGGAAATATTCCTCTGGAGAGAATAGCTCACAATGAACCACCTTTTACATGTTCAGCCATGGATTATTTCGGACCTATGAGTGTGACTATAGGAAGGCGACACGAAAAACGTTGGGGTGTTTTATTTACGTGTCTGACCATCATAGCAGTACACCTAGAATTAGCAGCCTCATTGACACCAGCGTCAATGATAATGGCTTTAAGGCGATTTATCGCCAGAAGAGGAAAACCAGCCGTTAACAGCGATAACGGGTCAAATTTCAAAGCTGCGAATAAAGAATTATTGAAAGCATGCGAAGAATGCTATGAGGACATAAAAAATGAGTCATTTAAAAAATATATTAAATGGAAATTTATACCTCCAGGAGCACCGCACATGGGTGGCGCCTGGGAGAGGTTAGTAAGATTAATTAAAATTGCGTTGACCGCTACGCTCAAAGAAAGGAGCCCGCGAGAGGAGGTTCTGCATACGTTGCTTTTAGAAGCAGAGCATACTGTAAATTCCAGACCTCTGGTAACATTCAGTATGGATAGTCCTGAAAAGGGTTTGACACCCAATCATTTTCTTCTGGGACGCTCATGTGGTGATCGACTATTATTTTTAGAGCAACATCTGACGGGTCAACTCAAATGGAAATCCGCACAGAGGATAGCCGACCATTTTTGGACGAGATGGCTAAAAGAATACATGCCTACTTTAATACCTCGAACAGGTAATAACGGAAAGTTTATGGAACCTAAAGAAGGTGATATTGTCTTGATAATAGATCATTCGTTGCCACGAAATACGTGGCCGAAAGGCAAGATTAGTAGGACGCTACCGGGACCAGACGGTCACACCAGAGTGGTTGACGTCATTACTAGCACAGGTATCTTGAGGAGACCTACATCCAGAATAATAGTCCTGGTATCCGCGATGCCTCCCAAATAATGGTGTTAATGCACGGGGGGGAGATTGTTGGCGACGCGCCTTTAAGAATATTTCAATTTATTAGTTAACCGATTACAAATAGCTTCTAAAAAGCAAATTATCAAGCAACAATATTCCGATAAGAAAATGCTTATTTGAATCTTAAATAAATATCGAATTAATGATATGAAGGTCTTGGGTTCGTCTCCCAGGCCGGAATAGTTTATCGTTTTCTTAGTAATATCTCTTAATAAATTCATATAGAGAATTTTTAAGATATAAATTATGTTACCGGATTTGTTCCCCGGTTGAAATCATCCTTCCAATGATGTTGATTTGAAGAAATATTAAAATAAATTAGAGACCGGATTTGTTCCCCGGTCGAGATGATCGCTGTGCATAAGTAGAATCAATGGAAATTAATTGCATAAGTATTGTCTTATATGAGTTTGATATGTTTTGTATGAAAACAAATGCCTATTTTCTATGATTTATTTATGAAAACATTCACTTATATTGTTTGATAAGAAACATGATAACTGATAAGAATCTGATTAGAACTAGTTTTCAACGTTTGAGAATTGTGTAGAAGCATTTATTCACATAGTATTGTTGATATTAGACTTTCCATTTTTACTGATAGTCGATAGCCGTGCAGAAGTTAGTTGTTCAAATGGTGTGAGATCATAGACGCACGCTAGCCGCGTACTTAGGAGGCCAAATATGTAGAAATCTAAATATTTGCAATTTCAGCAATTTATGTAAAAATGACTTGTAAAACATTTCAGATTGATTGTACGTGTAAAAGAGGTGAATTCTGTGTTATTTTTATGTGAAAATTCCGGTGAATAAGTGAAATAACGATAGTTTTGCATAAGAAATTTAAAAGTGTTTTAATAGTGAAATGAATAGAGAAAATGTAAGTTAAACTATTGTATTGGTTAAGATATGCATAATTTCAAGTGGAAAACATTGTTTTGACTTTCTATGTTAAATATTTAAGAAATTTCAACTTTGAACATGTGAGTAAAATAGGCGTATTTTGTTAAATAAATAAAAGGTTTTTTGTGATATAAAAATGTAATGTATATCGTAGTATAGATAATTTTTGTGCTATCTTTATTAGTAAATTGTACAAATGTATGTCCTATACAAATAAAGTTATTGAGAAAACCATGAGAGAGTGATAGAACAAATTGATGTAATTGAGTTGCGCAAGCGCACGAATGGCGCGGCTCACTTTCGCGTATAGCTCTGGGGTAGCTCAGTAAACGAGTTTTCCTTAACGATCTGACTAGAGATCTCTAGTCAGATCGTTAAGCCATTTCCTAAAAGGCGGTGTTTAGTGGGTAAAAGTCTCCACATAACCACGCAGCCGGCTGCGTGGTATGCTATGAGCATTCACCGCCTCCCTCCCCCGCTTTCCGGAGGGTTGCCCATATTTGCTTCGGGCGCAAAAAAAAAAAAAAATTGCAATTCGTTCGGGAATCGTTCGGGAATCAGACCAGCAGTCAATAAGAAGAAGAAAGAAAAAGTGTAGGGAAGTGATAGGGAAAAGTAATTACTCTCTCACGGAACGGTTTGAAGATAATTGCTGTTTTATTCCCAAGGAATTCTCCATACAAAATAATACAGTCCACATCGAAGAATTAAGGCGTTGGGACCGGGACGACTTCGGAAGACCCGTAATTCCCGCCTGAACCTATTTTCTGAAAAGGAAGAGGTTATCGCCCTTGTGTGTTACTCCGTTGCGGAGATCACATACGTTGTTCCCGAACCCAACGTAGGCGTTATAGGAGGCCGGATCGAGAGAAGCCTCGATTCCTTTCTTCTGTTTCTTAGTTTAACGTTTACGCACGCCTGGTTCCTTTTCACCAATATTATCCCGAAAGTGTAATTTTTTTAAGAATAGGGGTGACAAACGAGCACACAGTCCGCTTGATGGTAAGTGGATGCTGTGGCCCATAGACATCTTCATTTATCCTCTATTAAAAAACAAAATGCAGTTGCATTGTCACCCCTGAGGACTGAGGTGCAATGCCTCGTTTTCAGTAAAAAGGGTCTCCGGCACTCTACACTCACCATATTAAGCTGCTATTTTACCACCATTTCCCATGACCCATTCGTGCTACAACCATATTATAGCTGCAGCATGGCTCTACCACGTTCAAATGATGATTGTAGGAAATACCAAGGAGATGTCATTGGTAACAACAAGTGGGATGATGCCAGATTTAAAATACCCAAACCAGACCGTCGATGGAGTGCAGCACCGAAGATGAGTCGTTTGGTATTGCAATCGCCAAAAGGTCTGCCAAAATTAATATAAATAAAAAGGCATATGCTGTATCCAACAATGCACTATTCCAGGCAGATGATGAAGTTACCTTATAGTAAATAAACTTCAAATCAACACAATGACAAATAACTTATTTTCTTTGATATTTGCGGAGCTTCATTGGCACAAGAAAATTAAAAGAATTATCCGTGGAAGTCACGACACTAAAGCGGGCTGCAAAAGTTTTTCATGAATATTTGCTCAAGAATACTTTTCACTTTGCTGGCCCAATATTTTTAACGTTTACTCCGAAAGTTGAAATTGAATTAGCATTTTTTGTCCAAATCAAATGAAGCGAAGCTTAAAGTTTTATTTATTGGTTTTGCAATAGAAATATAACAGTCGGGTTGCAAACCAATTTTTTTAAATAATCAAACCGTTGTCGAGGAGTTATATATATATATATATATATATATATATATATATATATATATATATATTCTGTGAGAGCGTGGTTCTTCCCCGGTCGAGCCGACCCATTCGTGCTACAACTATCCTACTAATAAAACTACAGCATGGCTCTATCACGTAAAAAACAAATTAGCATTGTAGGAAATAACTTCCAAACTCTTTAGAACTGCCGACAAGTAAATAATAAAAAAAATTAAAACGAACTTAACAAACTTTATTCAAATTGTATTCGAAGAAAAAACTATAAAACAATTTAAAGCAATAAAATTTAGGAGATTCAATTCAATCACACTATTCAAAGCTATGGAATAAGCACTTAAAAACACAACAGCGGGCAAACATATGCGCCAATAAAGTTTGATCTAAAAATTTGTTGTTTCATTTTGAGTATGCATTGGTACAAACAACTCCCGCATATATATCTTTGTATATATATTATCACATCACTTTGACAGCCGTTTTACTACCTTATGTTTAATATTATTGAAATATTTCAAATATTTTATAAAAGTAGGAAAATTAAAAATTTTGTACAAAAGACTTCAATATAAACAAAATGAGAATGCAATCGAAGTCAATTAAATATGCATTATTTAAGGATAACTTATAAACTACTCGTTAGATCTTGAAAAAAAAAGCTTTTAAGAGACTACATGAAAATAATCAGCTTTCAAATAAAAAAGGAACATCAAAATGTGTTTAGAAAATGTTCTGAGGTGACACATAAAAAATACAGTCGAGTTGAATACCTCCTCTTGCTTGGAGTCGGGTAAAATGTTTCAATAGAATTAAACAAGAAATATTACAGACTTCTCAAATCATTATCAATCATCATCTCTTCTACTCTTTTTAATACACTGCTGTGCTTTGTGAGCTTTTCAAGCAGGCTCAGCTGAGAGTATCAACTACTTTGCGACTCTGAAACTTGGGCCTTAATTTTGACTTTTTAGAAATATTCTAATCCATATGATCATTATGCATTTCGGATTTGTGAAAATATATACATACACATAAACAATCACGCCTCCACGAAGGGATTGGCAGAGACTACAGACTTTCATTTAGCACGATCCTAACACAGCTTTTTCGCTTTCTTCAAGTCAACTTACTATATGTTCGTCAGCTAAGGGTACGAGTACTCTTAATTTGGCCACTCTTTAATATATCACCAATTCGGTCGATAAGTGTCTGTCTATGGCGTCCTTTGCCGGCTTTGGCATTCCCTTTAGTTACATAAATTTACTTTGTGACATTCATTCATTCTTTCTGCATGACCAAACTATCGAAGTATTTTTTTCTTAGTTCTGGTCACAACATCTTCTTGCAAACCACACTTTTTTATATCTCACAATTTTGTATCCCGTTATTTAGAATCGCCCTTGTCATACTCCTTAATTATTTCTACAGCTTTTATTCCGTTCTTGTGCTTTTTCTGCTACACCCAACTTTCACTTTGTGAATATATAGATTTCTCAGCACAGAGTGGAGAACCTCATTTACGCACTTTGTGTCCTGCATTCACTTGTTGTTCTCTAATGTTGTTCTTCCAAAAACTTCTACCGTCCCTGCTAAACACACATCCTAAATACACAAATTCATCCACTTGCTCAACCAACTCCTCTTCTACTCTTATTTTGTATATCATTTTACTTTCTTCTCTTTCAAAAAAAGTAATGAAGCGACTGTAGCCTAATTGCAGATGCGGACTGTAAACTCAAAAAGTCGTGGGTTTGAATCCGCGTTTCGACTTATACTGAACCGCTACTAACACAAAAATTTAAGCTTACCAGGAGAAGATAAAGACGATATTAGTAACGTTATTAGCTTTGCTAGTATTTTTTAAATGAAAAAAAAAAACAGTTTCATCTTACTTGCGTTTACTTTCATTCCCCTTTCTTTTAATGACCTGTTCTTTAATGTAATTATAATTTACAAATCGCCCGCCGATGACGTAAATACAACTTGATCATCGGCGCACAATTGGCATTTGACGGTTACTCACGCATTCCTAATTAAAGTTTTTCTACTTCCAAAGTTTCAAACAAATCTCCATAAATAGGTTGAACAGCCATGGCAAAGCTTTACAACCTTATATCTGACACTTTTAGGAATACTAGATCAGTCCGAGTAGGCTCCGCTGATTTAAACACAAGCATTGGAGCCAGCCTATAACCCAAAAATCCAATGTTTGCCATAAAGCAACCATGTCTACTCTATCATAAGTCCTTTCCAAGTACTAAGTAATATTCTACCTCAGACTCCTAAATGCGTTAAGACTAATTGAAACTAACTTCTAATAAAGAAAATAAATGAAGTTTTTAAACGTTCCATGCGAAAACAAACCGGCATAATTGCAATTTTATTCCCCGGTCGCGCAAATAACGTCCAACTAATTTTATTCGACAGCTTCGTGCTTTCCAAACGAAATAAGCTATGCAAGAAAAGTTTTTAAATTAATGCCATAAACTGAAAGGTGGGAACAAAAGGTGAATTTTTAAAAGTTTTTTTTTATATGCTATTAAAAGTTTACCATTCTTTACTTCTTTTTTTACAGCAGACGTGAGTTAAAAGGCTATCTACTGATGAATTAAATGTTAGCTGATTAGCCCACTCAATGTTACAGCATGATTAAAGTCTACATAAGTTGCACAGCTGGGTCCAGGTGTCCTCTCATTTATTAGAGTGTTTCTGAACAATACAGTGTGCGGATTGTGTTGGCGTATTCCACATATTTCTAGTACGAAGTATATTTTTTTGTATTTTAGACGTGTAGATTTCTTTTCCATCTTCTTTTCTTTTTCAATATTTGTCTTCAACGCCAAACACAGGATAAATAAGGGTTTACAATATATAAAATTCGTCGAAGTACGATGAAATTGTAATACGAGTGATTATTTAACAGTAGACGTTTACGGGCTGGTGAAGAAGAAGGATATTTTTCTCAGAGTCACCTCTTACCACCTATGAGACTAAATTGGGTGTTCAATTCTCATACGCCACCGCCTTTCCAAAGCATATACAATTACTATACAAAATTTTAAAGAACCTTAAACTAAGTAGTTCAATTACAAACATATTTACCCTTTAAATTAATTCAAGCAATTTTAAAAATACTTTAAGGAAAAACACATTAGAGATAAAAGCTTCTATTTTTGAAAACTTCCTAAGCAAAAACAATACTTTGGGAAAAAATTTCTACATCAAAATATTTATATTCAATTCTCATAAATTCATTGAAAGGGCTTCAATAAAAATGATTCAAATTATGTTTTCTACAATAGTGCTGTAGATGTTTAGAAGCGATAAATATTCAAAACGGATGCTGACAACAAACTATAAAGACATTATCAGGCAATAGTGCCGAAAAGAAGACGAGGGTTGAAAAGGGATTCGGAAAATGGACAGATGTCAATACAAAATCAAAAACATGGAAATACTGATGTTTATGTATGGACATAATATGTACATTGAGATTTACTAAATTAATTCTCAGTGATCGAATTAGTAATATTGTCAAATTTTATTATTGTACGTTTATTGTATACAACTCACAATAATACAAATATAGTCGTAGCGAAGATTTTTTTTCTTTTAGAATGTTAAGTTAATACCATTAAAAACATAACTTGTAAAAAAACCAAGTCTCGCAACTCGGTTCTTCTATCGTAAAAAGTTGTGAGATCCATGTAATACCAAGTCGGTTAATTTGTTCAGTTCCTACTTAAGGGTCCTTCTGTTTTAAGTTATTACGTAATTAGCTAACATAACAACATTTTATAGTGACCATATCAATTTTAAAAGTCTTTTATGTTTTAAATATATAGATTGACTTGGCCATCGCATGAAACCACAATGTATCTCACAAGTAATACGTATTATATTAATTAGGTTGCTTAATGCGATTGCCAAGTCAATCTATATATATTTAAAACATAAAAGACTTTTAAAATTGATATGGTCCTATAAAATGTTGTTAGGTTAGCTAATTACGTAAAAACTTAAAACAGAAGGACCCTTAAGTAGGAACTGAATAAATTAACAGACTTGGTATTACATGGATCTCACAACTTTTTACGATAGAAGAACCGAGTTGCGAGACTTGGTTTTTTTACATGTTATGTTTTTGATGGTATCTCATTTATTTTTGTATATGAGATAGTCCTAGTTTTTTACCTTTCCGGTACCTTCTACTTCTTGAGTACCAACACCGTACCTATTTACACCTGTAATACATATTATACAAGTACACTGATTCATTCACTGCATATGTAACTTTGTAATTCTATATATTTATATAGGATTACAAAGTTATTTATGCAGTTAGTGTATCTAAAAAACTGGACAGAAATTAACAAATATTTTAGTTTTTCCTTGATTTATATGCTAAACACTAATTGTATTCTAAATTTGAAGCTTATATGTCTGCTAGAAGTGCCTTAGAGTTTTGATGATCGGTCAGTCAATGAGTGACAAAATTAAGTAACTTTGGCTGGTTACAATTCTTAAACTAATGGTTCAAATTGAATGAAATTTGAAATATACCATGTTTATGCAATGTTTACTCGGTTACTGAAAATTCAAGCTTCTAGTTTTATTGACCACGAAGTTATAAGGGGTCGAAAATGGCCTGAATTGCTTCGAAAAAGATGGTACAGCAGTGCCGCCTTTTTGCTCGACTTGTCGGGGGCACTGCCGTGCCGCCAGATAATGTTCTGTATATGTTCGAATGAACGTCAACATTAACAGAGTTACACCTCAGAATTTTGTAATTCTAAGGGTTTTGCAATGATAGGCAATATTGTTTATTTATTTATTCATACTTCAAGGCATAAAGTAGGACATATTATGGCAGACTTAATGCCATAGGGCAGTCACTGTTCCTTCCAGTTAGCCAGTTAAATTATATCAAGGGTTTTAATTTATTTATTGATCGTTATCATTATAATATGATCAATCAAAATTCGAAACTAAAATATAATTGTTTCAGGAAATTTTCTTGTTCTGCTTAGCATCTCAGATATAAGGTTTACTTTGGATTCTGGAAATTATTAACATATCCAGTGAAGAACTCACTGCAATTATCAAACAATTCTCGAAATTCAAGAATCTACACAAATAAATATTGAAATGCCTGTTTGTAATTTCTAAATATCAGCTTTTTACTAAATACATATGAAAATATATACGGTACTTATGACAAAAAACAGTTTTTTAAAATTTTTGTCCGTCTGTCTGTTTGTTCCGATTAAACGCTAAAATAGCTGGACCGATTTAGATGACAATTTAACTGACAAATAGCTAATATTATAAAGAGTAACTTAATCTATGTTTATTTCAGAAAAAGTATTAGGGTTCCGTACAAAAAAATAATACCCATATAGTTCAATGGTAATAAATTATACGCGGACGAAGTTGCAGGGTACAACTAGTACTTAATATATGTTGATAATGGTTACAAAAGTAAACATAGGTAAACTTACTAATTATTATAAAACTATTTGTATTATGGATCTAATTACACTATCATTGTTATAAAAAAATCAGATTTCGAATAAAATACCTTTACTTTCTTGTTCCTTTATGTTTTTAACTTTTCATAGATTTTAATATCCATGTAAATAAGCGTTAGAGTTATTTCGACCTTTCGCAACTTTTGGTAGCATAAGAGATTAATCTCCCCATTTCTTCTAGTAGGTGTCGTAAGAGGCGACAGTAGGTAATGTCACGCAATGTTAAAAAATGACAGCCGCCTTCAGACAAAAATATATTTCAAAAAAATAAAGAGTAAGAAAATTCGAGGTATTAAAGCCCCGATTCAGAAGCAACCAAATTATGTGTAAACTATTTTATGCTCTTTTATTTTCTGAAGACGGTTTCCTTTTATCGAGTTTAATTTTTGTGTCTATTACCTCGATATCTTCTTTTTTTAAAGTCGCTTAAAACCTCTTTCACTTTCAAAAGTGCTTTTCTTTCAAAAATATTTTACAAAACTCGCTTTTACTTTATATTGTAAATTCAAAACAACTTTTATTCAGTTCAGAAAGGTGTATTAATCTTGGAAATATTTTGGGATCAAATCTTTATCAAAGGATCACTGTAGACGATTCAGCGAAATACGTTCGCATCAGCACAATAGGATTTTTCGTTCCGCGGACCTACTTGAAAAGGTTGAAGATTTAAAGAGTAGGGGCTATACAGGTCACCATTTATTGAATTGGATCATACAATCCCAATAAATATTATGTATTTCAATATTCATTTGTAGTTTATATGATCTTAATTATTTAGGATTTCAAGCATGTTCCAATTTCGGTATATACCTACGAATAAAGCGTGTCACACACTACGTAGATACGATAAGATATCTGTATCTGAGCCTAAATTTTTCAATATTGCTCTTTATAAAATTCAATGAACTAACACAGTCGCCGCTGTTTATATTTTATCGTTAATAAAAAATATGCACCCAGTATTTATTTTAACCAAATATTTCATTCGGATTCATTTTGGGCTAGTAAAAAAATTTGCAATGATAAACTTATTTACACAAGGGTGTAAATCCTAACTTACAATCATCATCAGAATCAGTCACTGAAACAATCTTCGAAATTAATTATTAATTTCTGATCACACAAATAATCGAAGCAGACATCACGTTGCCAATCTTCTGTGATAATTCTTAGTGTTTTATCGACTACCTTCTTCCAATCATATTGTGTTACATGTTCACATGCAAATTTTAAATGTTTTTTTTTGTTACAGCTCATTACGTGTGTGGTATGCGTAGATGTGATTATGAATTTCTGTTTCAAATTTCTATGTCAGTTACAGGGCAACGTTTATTTTTCTTTTTATTTGGAGTAGTTAACTTGTTCACCTTCGTTGATTTTTCTTTGAATTCTTTTTTTGCTGAATCTAGTCACAGTAACCTTTCTAATAGAACCCTCCGAATTTATTACTGGTAACGAGGCATGCCATCTTAGTCCTCACGGGTGACAACGCATCTGCATTTTAATTCGTAATCGAGGATAAATGTAGATGTCTATGGGCCGCAGCAACCACTTACCATTAGGAATACTGTGTGGTCGTTTGTCACCCTCTTATTAAAAAAATGTATGAAACAAAAATAAAGCTGGTTTTAGCGGCATAATAGTTTATTCAAAGCACAATATGCCGCCCGTTAGGATTCATTGCTAACTAACGCAGACTAGCAGGCGTAAATTTGATACTTGCAGTCATACATTTTAAATGCCATACGACGTACAACAATGCCATATGTTCCACTTAAAACGTACTACGTTCTAGAGTATTATAGAGAATTATTAATCATATAAAATATTATTAAATCACAATGTTCGACATGATGTTTATTTAAATACACGCTAATATTGTTTCATAACCACGTAATTATTTTTGCGGTGCGACGGTGGCGTATATTCATCCTTCCTTTTTCGTAATAAAAGTCAACTAAAGAAATACCAACTAATTAGTTGACTAATAATAGTTATAAAAATCAATTGATTTCCGTTAGTCTCGCTAAAACTCGAAAGCTTCTCGAATAATTTTGATGATTTTTTTTTTGTGTGCATTGGAATAGATTCCTAAATGGTTTTGATTCACAATTGGACTCGGTAGGTTGCGCTGTAGTCGAGATCCAGAAATCACCAGTGTGAAGCCGGGGCGAATCGCTAGTATATTTTTAAGTGAATTGCTATGTAGTGGCGGTGTAAGAACATTGACCACCCCATCACCCCGTGGGTATCGTAAGAGGGAAACAAATCAGTGAAAGGGCAGCAGCGTCATCCTAAAAATAAAAACAAAACTGTAGTTGCCAACCCGCTTGCCAAGCGTGGCAACAATGGCAAATATCCTCCCTATGAGGCAATTTATGGATTTTAATAGGCTTTCACGGTTACGGTAGATGAATGGCAGTAAATGCTGAATAATATTGTATATATGGTATCCGACAAGTGAATCAAAACAATTGCAGCATTTTTAACTTAAATACCCAACTACTGACAGTATCTGGAATCGAATTCGTCTATTAAGCTTAGCATCCACCCAAATTCCTGGAAATAGCTTGGAACATATATCGGACAATTCCATCTTAAATGGATCCAATCATTACAACCTATAGTCCACTGCTTAACAAAGCCTCCCCCATCATCATCATTATCATCACAATCCCTCGCAAGCCCACTGCTGAACATAGACAACCCCTAAGGAATGCCACAAGTAAAAAAAAACACGATTATGAGCCACCTGCATGCATCGACTTCCCGGAGATTCTAATTCACTCCATCCAGCGGGAGGCTACCCTACACATCGCTAACCGGTACCAGATTGCAACTCAAGTACCTTTCTTCCCCACCAGTTGTCGGTTCTTCGGGCTATACAAGTTACTTAATCTATAGGGCTATGTCGGTTATTCTGGTTCTGCTACGGACATCCTCATTTCTAAGCATATGTCGCAGAGAAAACCCGAGCATAGTTCTTTCCATAGCTCGCTGAGTGACCCTGAGCTCTTCATACGGCCAGCAGTGAAAGCCCATGTCTCAGATCCATATATCATAATGGCAATATGCATTGGTTGTAAAAAAGTGACGAGAAGTGTGAAAATATACTTATCGACAACTTTGAGCCTAGTAAAGTAAAGCAAAAGTTACAGCTTATATACGTCCCACTGCTGGGCACCGGTCCTCCCCTTATTTCTGAGAGGGTTTTAGGGCAAGGAAGTGTCCGCCGCGCTGCCCCAATGCGTTTTGGCGTACCTCACATCATCATCATCATCATCATTACAGCCCTTCACAAGTCCACTGCTGAACATAGGCCTCCCCCAAGGTATGCTACAAAAAACTTAACATGTCTTCGGAATATTTTTATTTCTTATTCCTCAGACATGCAGGTTTCCTCGATGTTTTCCTTCACCGCCGAGCACGTGGTAAATCAGCATTTAAAATTGCAATTAACAATTTAATTGGTGCCGGCGGGTATCGAACCCGGGTTACTCGCGTTCTGTTATATTTACAGCGAGCGTTAACCATATGAGCTATCACGGCTCGATGACATCACTTTAGGTCTTCGACATCGACAGTTGGCTCTTCTGAAATTGAGAAGCTAAAACAGAGAGATGCCTTTTAGGAATGAACGCACAAATCTGTGCTCTAACAGGGCTCATTAACGTTTTTCGTCTTTCATTAATCTTAACTAAATTATTTATAATTATATCGTTATTCATATTTCCGAACCGAACCTGGCCTTATATCTATGTCATGGCTAACCTCGAGGACCTCCTACTGAACTGTACTGTCTCCGCCCATCGATATCTAAGGTAACTTCTAGTTTACGTGACTTATTAATCCCGACGAAAACCTTATTGGTAGTCACTAATTAGCTAGTAGTAATCAAGGTAAATACCTAACTCATGGGCTGGTAATTCATAATGGAATACATTATTTTGTAAAGAAAGGAGGTGATGGCGATAGTCATGTAGCTTTCCGGGTCTATCTGAGATCCTAAAAGACTTTATGGTATGGACTTATAATTCGTCCTTCCAGTGCAGAAATGAGGTGTGAAATGTACGAGTAGTCTATGTGACTATTTTTTATGTCAAATGTAAAGGTTATGATAAAAAAATCCCATAAACAGATTACTTTCATATGTCAGGCTTTATAACATCTACGCTAATTATTCAACAAATAAATAATAACATTAAAACATATAACATTACTAACGTTAGTACAAAACCATTCCTAATTTATTAAACGTTATTTGACAACATGCAGCTTACAGTTACATTCATGGCTACACTATCGTGTATAGCAACGAAAACTCACTCTATCGGGTGATTGCTTGCAGCTTTTAACAGTTATTGGACAGTATACGTCGGTTGTGGAACGCTTTTCCACTTCATCGATATCCTCCAATTTATTTTCACTACTATAACAGTTATTCATCCCTTTAATATTTGTAAAGATTTTAAGTTGAGAAAATGAAAAAATTATATAATTGCAATCATCAAAGTATTTTTTTTTTTCAATAAATACGTATTTCAACCATTTTAATTATTTTCTTGTGTTATGTTTTTTTATAAGTTCACTAATCAAGAATCTAATGATTATTAACATCATTGTTGTACTTTATCTTAACAGCTTCTTACTTTATAATAATTTATTTTAATAAAAATGAAATGACGGACGACCGTACAGGCCACCTAGTATCAAATACCTACTGAAGTCCACTGTCAAATTCCCTGCAGCGAACTTCAAAAAAGAAGACTACAGAGAGACTAAGGAATCGAAATGTCCCACAGCCTGTATTTAGTCTGCTGTCTACCCTTAGAAACAGGCACGAAGATGGTACATATTTCGACGAACTTCTTAATGCAAAAAGAAAACCACCAACTAGTATATTGAAATTATATTGATCGGAAAATACATTTAAAAATTATTTAAAAACTTATAATCGTGGTTTTGCTTTCAATCAGCAAATTTTATACGATCTGAATTCAATTGGCATTTCAAATCTCAAGCTGCATTAGAGATTGCGTATATTGATACTAAAAGTAATCAATGACTTTAAATATCAATCTACGCGTCGATCGGTGTGAGAAATATTCGTCAGTAGTAATAAATTAATATTCATCTATATAAATCAATTCATTAGATTCGAATTGACAGATGCTTAAATAATCCATAAAAATGTAACACGAATATTTACGCGTTCAAAAAGCTAGATAAGAATGTACTAAATGGGTATTTCCATAAATGTATTGATTATTCGTAATTAAACCTCGATGCTTCGAAGTATTATAAATAAGGCGAGTTGACATGTGACCTTCACCCAAAAAAGTAGTTTTGCCTGCATATTCGGCCTTCGGCTAAAATTAGCCGCAGATTTGGCAAAAAATTTGATGAAACAGCGATAAACGAAAGAGTTTTACGAATGATGTTAGCGTAATGTGCCCCGCGCGATCATTGTGCTAGATAATTCACCCAAGTTAGTGCACGCATAAGTCAATTTGGATACATTACATTTTTACATATAATAGGTGGCAAATGAGAATGTAGCTCACACAGTCCTAGTGTCGCGAACAAGGCAGTCATTTTTGGTTCTGAAAAGGTAGAGCCATTTTTTTCGCAAAAATCATTTCGAGAGCCAGAAGAGGCCATGATAGCTTTAAACGAGCAGATAAAAAGCATGCCCTCAGACCAGTACGAGTAACAGTCCTGTTCCAGTTTTTTAATAACTATAATTTTAACAAAAAGTGAAAACCGACTTTAAATTGATAAAAAACAAGTTATTTATTTGTTATCCTTAGGGGTATTATATATTACAGAGCTTTTTCTCCATATGGGGCCACTCTTGAAGCACAACCTATTGTATAAAAAGGGGAATATACATACAAAGAAACATACGCTTGAATTATGAACCTCCTCCTTTGTGAAATCGGTTAAAAATTGTTTGAACGTGTAAAACGGTGTTTAAAATGTAATTTGGAATACTTTGAAAAGCGGTAAATAGTTCACGTATAATATATATATATATATATATGGGCTACCCAAAACTTTGTTCCCCATGTTGATGATATTCTGAGGGCATAATGTCTGATGATTACGGGGAGTAGGAAAGAACGGCCTAGCCAAGGGAAAGAATGTTTTCACGAGTCGCTGTTGTGCTACTCGTATACATACACAGTTTATTCCCTACCACCACTCAAAACAACTTTCGACGCATGTCGGAATTTGATATCGATACACCCGTTTCTCCGGCACCAGGCCACTGGCGCTCAAGCGAAAAATTAACGTTCTATAATCCATCCATCCATCCATCCGGTAATTAAATAATTCCATATATAAGCCGGCTCTCTACTGGCGTTGAAACCGCGTTAGCTCATGTGGCAACCAATCTGAACATTTTCCTCATTATATTAGAGTTGTTAGAACTTAAACATTATATCAGTGTGCGGAAATGAGCAAATTAAGTTCTACCAACTTCGATATAATGAATTTACACTCACTAGTGCCTGATTCCACCTATTCTCTTAAAAAGTCCAGCCCAGTGTTATGTTATAGATTCTATTATTGTGTTATATACTATTTACTTTATATTATAAGTCCTCTATACTCCTATATTGTTTATTTACTTTAAAACTAAATTATATTGTTCATCTAGAATCCAAACTAATTCGATTGTAATATTTAAATACTAATGTTTATTGTTCCAAAGTTTACCATTCTTAATTGTATCTTAGAATAAGTTAACGATAAACACAAACAAGCTTAATGTTATTCCCTTATCTTTACCCCCACCTCCTAGCTTCCTACGATCCTACACTATATAAACCAAGTCCTTCGATCCCACAACTTGCGCCCTCCTTTCTGCCAAGGAGGGTCGCGTTCGTATACGGCTTAGAGATCTCTAGTCAGATCGTTAAGCCAGTTCCTAAAAGGTTGGGTTTAGTGGGTAAAAGTCTCCACATAACCACGCAGCCGGCTGCGTGGTATGCTATGAGCATTCACCGCCTCCCTCCCCCGCTTTCCGGAGGGTTGCCCATATTTGCTTCGGGCGCAAAAAAAAATCCCCCAACACAATTCTATTTCCAAACTCTTTGACTCAACTTCTATATTTTAAATTAGTTGAGATTACAATTAGATATATTAAATAAATTTATTATTAAAAGAGTTTTTGTCTCTGCCACATAAAAAATTTGGCGCAGTCGGTAGGATCTCGCGTGATTCATTCGCTTAAATCGCGTAAAGACGAAGTGAACGTACCAAATTCGACGTGAGAGCATCGCCCAACAAGAAGACAACGTACGGTAGCTGAAGGCTTTTGAAGAACTTCGCCGAACCATGCAGCTCCACATTTTATTGTTATTGTGGTAAATGGCTAAACTTGTTTGTTCAAATTCCTATTTCCATTTTTACCAAAATATTTTCCTACATCTACCACCTCATTTCACTTTTTTTATATAATCATACTATTCAGTTATATACTATTATATTATACTATTCTATTATATCAATTATTTATATTATTGTATTGTATTACCTGCGTAAAACAAAGAACACTAAGATGGCTTTAGACATTACTACATTACTTAAATTAATTCCCTCATTCGACACAGACAATAACGACCAAGTGTACAGATTCGTTAGGTCATGCCATTCAGCTTTTGACCTAAGTTCAGCGGACCAGAAGTCAGTACTTTTAGTATACGCGTTAAACAATATTACTGGTTCGGGTGCGGCAGACGTTCACAGCAAAGAATATGCTTCATGGACCGACTTAAGAACATTCCTTATTGAAAAATTCTCTAACGTTAAAACCATAGCACACCTTAATCTCGAACTGCAATCTATGTTTCAAAAACCTACCGAAACACTAACTGAATATTTTCACAGAGTCGACCTTTGTGCTCTAAAATAATAGAGAAGTTAAACGCCGAAATATGCGATAAGACGTCATTAGGTCGCTTAGCCACAACGAAAGAAACGGCTCTTAACGTTTTTATCAATGGTATTAGCTCCGATATCGGAGCAATGCTAAGAACAAAAGAATTCCCTACCCTTTGTGAAGCAGGCCGATTCGCACTTCAAGAAGACAAAATTCGTGCGATGAACAAGGCTAGGCAATCTCTATTTAAGTTAAACACAACGCGTCCACCGCCTTTTACAAAACCACCATACTATACCCATAATTATTATGATAATAGTGATACAACTAAGCCTATAAATCGAACTCGTCTACCATTTACACAAACCATGTACAATAATGCCAACACACCGCAACAAATTACAAAATTATGTAGTTATTGTAAAAATACTGGGCATAATATTACAAAATACCGTAAAAGAACTTATAATAATAATATAAGAAATAATCAAGCCCAACGCGCACTTCCTGCGCCTCCTATCCCAGTAAATCGCTTCATTATCCTGCTCACCGATCCCAACTCAAGACATCGAGAACCTGCAAATATGAACTCTAGCGAATCCAACCCTATTTCTCAAAGGCGTCCTCGACCACCGAACCATCGAGATCACACAACGCAAACAAACAGCGTACCTTCTAAATCACCGCCTAAGTGTCAGACAGTGTTGAAAAATGTGTCTACAACTACAACAAACTAGCGACTTAAGTACTACACATCACTCAATATTCAAAAATTCTAGTTCTCAAACGGAAACCTACGAACAGGGTAGCCAGCCCCAAACCCTTGATTTTCCAAAACATGCTATTCCTTCTACATCCACTGACTCTATTACTACTATCTCTACTACCTCTACTGACTCTCTCGAGACTACTAAACCTACTAAGTCCACTGATTCCATCAAGACCACTACTCCTCCTACATCTACAAATTCCACTGTTTCTAATAAACCACATTCGAAACCAAAACCTATACCTAAAAAACTTAAGTTAAAATATCCTAAATTCAAATGTAATACAAAATCCTTTGCCATATCTGCCTTAAACGATGTACCACAAGATAACCTCTTACACTGCACTTTTCACATAGAAGGCAAACCAGTAACATTTCTTATAGACACCGGAGCAGGGATCTCGGTAATAAAAAGGGATAAAATTAGTTCCTCACCTTTAAATAAATTAAACATAGTGTCAATCGTAGGTATTTCCGGTATCCAAAATTCAATTAGAACCTCAGGCACCACCGACATATCTCTAGATTATTTACCTAAATATCGTTTTCATGTTGCTTCCCTTAACATTAAAGCAGACTGTATCCTAGGCAACGATTTCATGATAAAGAATAATTGCAGCATTCATATTCATTCTAAAACAATGAGAATACATGACAGATCATACAACCTACATTATTTGAACGAAGATCCTCAAAATATAATCGACTCTAATAACCAATTCCTTTCTAACTCCGTTCCGAGGGTGTAATTATGTGTAGAACAAACAATTAAAATTCCGGGACAGCAAAAGTCGAAAAACAAATAATAGGTAACGGTATTGTTATTCCCAACGCATTAGTTGAAGTCAAAAACAACTCATTTATTATCACTTGTGTAAATACAAACAAATCCGACAGAGTAATTAGCGTTCAAATCATACAAAACATCAAATACCTACCACTACTGACATTCCAATTCACACAAAAACCTATCGCTTTCGTCATGTACACGAACAAGAAGTAAAATCACAAGTCCAAAAGATTTTATACCAAGACATTATCAGACCTAGCTCATCTCCTTAGAGTAGCCCCATCTGGGTTGTTCCTAAAAAACTAGATGCATCTGGGAAACAGAAATGGCGATTAGTTATTGATTACCGCAAGTTAAATGAAGTCACAGTAGGAGACAGTTATTCCTAACATTACAGATATTCTAGACAAATTAGGTCATTCTCAATATTTCACCACATTAGATCTTGCCTCAGGTATTCATCAGCTAGAAGTTGATCAATAGAATATTCCTAAGACAGATTTTAGTACACGATATGGCCATTACGAATATAAAAGAATGCCATTTGGTTTAAAAAACTATCAATCTCTTATCGCTACACATTCAAATTTACCCACCGTTATTACTACTACTTCATTTATAAAAATAAACGTAGACAGAATAGACTCTAGACGCGATGAACTTAATTCTTACAATGATAACAAGCGATCTAAACGCAAAATCCTAGACGGCTTAGGTTCAGTTTTGAAATGGCTCATTGGTGTTCGCAAAAGATGCTAAACATTATAACGAATGCATTGAACAGCTGAAGAATCAAGAAATATCTACTAATGATATTCTAAAATAGCAATTACAAATTATTTCTTCAACAAGCACAAATTTTAATGAAACAGTACATAAAATCTCTTATGATGAATATGTTATTAACGAAGATATTAACAAAATAAATTCATATTTCGCCTCGACAAATAAACTTATATTTAATTTAACTATTCTTGAAGAAATATCGACAGTTTCAATTCAAATTCTTGAAGCTATAGTTTTTTTAAGAACGTATAAATAATCGAATGCAATACACCCAATCAATAATATCAACTATGCGCCTATACAAAGAATTACTGTCTTCTAATCTCGCTAGGCTCAATAAAAACTTAGTTGCCCCAATAGCATTACTTAATATACACAAAATTCTCGCATCTGCTTCTATTACTTCCAATATTTATATGAATAAAATTATATATATCTTAGAATTACCTTCAGTTAAAAACGAAAAATTTATATTACACCATTTATATTCTATCCTTATGCTACATCCCGACTCCTCCTTATATTTCACTATCCTTCCGGAACAAACATACCTTGCCATCAGTACCACTAGACAGCAATACGTCGTTATGAGCTCACTGGACAAATGCAAAGACTTTGCAACGGATTCCAAAGTCTGCAGGGATCTTCTCGTTAACAACACCAACACCAGACCTATATGCGAAGTTGTCATCCTAACAACAACGAGTCAACAAGTTCCTGAAGTTTGTGATATCACTACATTTTCGGCACATATCGATACTTTTCAAGCTCTTAGAAACAACAACCGGATCTACATACCCCAACGCAAGACTCCGTATGCTTTAGAATGCGAAAGCAAAACAACTCATGGCGAATCTCTGGAGCGGGTATCATCACTCTAGAACAAGGATGTAAAATGTACACCGCGTTTGTTACACTCCTAGTTGAGGACACTAAACCGATCAACATCAGTCATCCTTTTACTTCTGTGGATATTGAACACATTTGCCTCCCAGAAGAAATTAAACTACAACAACCAGAACTTGCACCAATCCAGCTCTACAACCCAACCCAACCTCCCTCCCCCGCTTTCCGGAGGGTTGCCCATATTTGCTTCGGGCGCAAAAAAAAAAAAAAATCCCACAACACAATTCTATTTCCAAACTCTCTGACTCAACTTCTATATACGTTAGTTTAGATATAAGTTAATTAAGTTAGTTTAGATTACAATCAAATATATTAAATAAATTTATTTTTAAAAGAGTTTTTTTCTCTGCCACATAACAACAGCCGACCATGTAAGACTCTTTGACAAATTAACAAAACCCCATCGTATTGCTGCCCAAAATGTTTGGTTCAATCGGCAGTGCAAACAACTTCATGACAATACGAATTACATCCAAATACGTTCTCAGAATATTTGTGGTAATACAGGGATTAGTCGTGTCGGGGATAGTGCTCTTGAAACTTGGCAGGATACGTCAATTTATTTTTTTTTGTTTTTTACAGCAGTATAAGAACACTGAAGTTTCTCTGCGAGACAATGTGAAGGGAGTTTGGGATCCATTTATATGAGCCTTTTTATTCTTCTACCTTTATTGTAGTAGGTCGTCCGAATGAGGCTCGTCAGACTGATCATAATTTATATCCTAACCGAACCAATGTTTACTTGTTTCTTAAGTGTTTATATTTATGATTTGCTATTATACTATTACTACTCGAGATCATGTTAGCAAGTAACCTGACAGATAAATATTGCACGATATTTATGTACAGCCCAAAAAAAAATATTCGATGCTTTTGTAATGGTAACATTTGACTCAATTTTATTTTAGATTATTTATACTTTTTAATATAATGTTATTAAGCAAATTAATTTAAGTAAGCTAATTTATTGTTAGTAAAGAAAACATAACATAATATCACGTCTGTCAAGCAGAGGCTTAGACAGAGACTACCATCTTCCATTTGGCACGATCCTGACATACTTCTTTGGCCTTCTTCACGTCCTTATACCCACACCTACGCACACATGCTCATCGGTTAAGGGTTGGTACTCAATTTGGCCCAACTTCAATATACAAGTTAGTCGCCGAACCCCCGTCTAGGGCTTTAATTATTGTTGAATAAAAGAAATTATGAACAAAAATAAATGTCATTAGTTTAACACGTAATATGATTAATAGTTCGGAATTAGCTTTGTTAAATTCAACTCGTTAATATTGCAAGATAAAATTTTTTGCAAAATTAAACTTACGACCTCAGCTTTGGCCAAGAAACTGAAATTTAGTGTTATATTAAAATAAACCGTACTTTTGTTTGATAATTTCAAACAAAAGTCTGGTTTTTGCCTACCGATCGACACTTACAAATGGTGGGGCCCCAGTAAAATCAGTTAAAATAATGCATTACCATGTGTTTTGAATTTAGAATATTTTATCTTTTAAATTCAAACAGAATGTTTGAGGTTTTTTGAATAGGTTTTTTTTACCATTTGCCTATATTACTTATTCAGTATTCTCTGCAAATTTGGCCGACTATAGCAATATAAGCCTGTTCTCAAAAAATTTTTTCTCAACTCCGCGCAATACGTATATATATATATATATATATATATATATATATATATATATATATATATTTGAACATATGTATATTTATATATTATGAGTTTATATTATATATATTATTCATCCGACAGTATAATATGTAGTTATGTATTATACCATTTTATCATCTTAATATTTTTTATATTTCATTTTATTACTTTTGTAGTTTATTTCCATGTATTACAAAGTTTTTCTTATTTTAGTTCATTGTTCTCATATTAACTTTTTACTACACCTACTTCATACTATCTCTGCATCACCCCAAGTTAGACTGGTAGAGAATGCCTTAGGCATTAAGTCCGCCTATATACTACGTGTGTATATGAAGTTTTAAATAAATAAATAAAAATAAAATGATGTGTCTCATCTAGTTCGAAGAGAACCTCTCACCCTCCCTGAACTGCGTGCACTATCCCTGTCACCACTAATCCTAGCACCACTACCCCTAACACTTCTACACTAGGAAAGACACACCACTGTCGATAATACGACACGTGTTTCGCCTTTACACAAGGCATCCTCACTAAAATACACTGCGTTGGCTGACCGTAAAGAGTCAGACCATCTTAAAAATTAACCTACATAAATGCGATATTAAAATGTAAAAGATATCAGAATAAAGGTACTAAATCACGCCGCTTTTCACTTAAACAGGATCAGTTCTTTCTTTTTCTCCGTAAAAAAGCTAAAGTGGTTTTTAGATAATAGAACCCTGCCTTGAGTTTTAACTTTTACTAGCGACCCGCCCCGGTTCTGCTTGAATGAAATCTAGTAATGTGGCCTTATCGAGATTTGAGATAATCTCTTCAAAGACCAAGACCAAGACTAATTTTACGATTTTTTTGGAGTTTTTTTAAATAAAGTAAATTTCGCCATTCCGAAAATTAACCTGGACACACTGACAGACGGACAAAATATCATATAATGTTTACGCTTGTGTCAATGGCATGTTATTAACCCCCTGCATTCAATAAAAGGCAGTTGTTATGATATTACAGAGAGAATATTTTTTAAGTAAATATCACTATTGTAATAATCGTAATTAGCATGTTTAAGGTGTTAATGTAATATAATATTTCAACTGTTTGTATTATATGAAAAGGTCAGTAAATCTAAAAATCTGGGTATAGTCTTTCCTAAGTATTAACCAGAAGACATTTATTTCATAGAAGGTTTGCTTATCCACACCATGCCGAGGTTCGCACGCAGGCGATACTGCCTACTTTCATGATGCTACTTACTGTCACCAAATAATATGAAATTTGTAGCACGAATGGGTCGGCTCGACCGGGGAAGGACCTCGCTCTCACAGCATACCATCGTAAAACAGCAGCTTAATACTGCTGTGTTTCGTATGATGAGTGTAGAGATTCGGCCGCCCTTTGTATCCTTTTTTTCTAAGGGGACGCAATAAAGTTTTAAAAAAAACTTTTTTACTGGAAATGAGGCATTCGATCTTAGTCCTCAGTGGTGACAACGCATCTGCGTAACGTGGACTGTGTGCTCGTTTGTCAGCCATATTCTATAAAAAATATGATTTTTTTTTCTCACCAATAGTTGGCGAGACCAAAGCTTTAATTTCATGATTTCAATGTATGTGCTAATGTGAAGTATTTCTCTTTACAGGTCAGTGAGGGTCTAAGAACTTAAACATCACAGCGTAAGTTTTATTCGTTTATTATGCTGGCTGTAGTTCACTGCCTTGTTGATCTAGTAGAAGCCCGATTGCAGATCATGAGGTCAGGCTGAAATCAGTAATTGATTTTCCCTCTCAAGAAATGTAGTAGCCCTGTGTCGGAAAGCACGTAAAGCTCTTGGTCCTGATTTGTTTCCGATCGTGTCGGATTGTCGTCCCATCCGACAGTCGGATTCCAACTATAAGAGTGAGATAAAAGAGAGTGCACTCTTGTTTGCGCATACACTCGTTCACTGAATATTTAATCCTATCCCGCGCAGTTCGCTAGTGTCCAATGAGTCTGGCCGCCGAGACTGAAATTCAGTCTGGAGAACATTTTTTTAATTCATATTTTATTTAAATTAACGGCATCTTGTTATTCTCATCAGTATAACACTAAAAAGAAAAATTTGGTATTAAACCTTTCAGTATTAAAACTTTCAGTTAATTGTTAAAAAATCCCTTTCAAAGTCGTTACAAATTATTTTATATTATAATTGCATTAAAAACTCTTATTTGTACTTGAAGTAGCACTTAGAAAGGTTGTAAATCAGGTCCCTTCTCATTTCGTTCAGCTATATTCATTTCTTTACGCTGCGAAAGATATTAAACTCATCTATGGGCTATTTGACTCCCCGTTTCTTGTAATACTTGTAACCGTTTTATAAATATTTTCGTAGCACAGTAGGAATAAAGTTTTCTCGAATAGAAAGAACACTAATTGTCAAATAGAAATACCAATTGTAACTGTTTCATCCTTCATGCAATTTACCTATACACGTCAAAATTAAGATTTTTATTACTATATGTATTACTAATGAATAACGTTTTCATTTATTTTTATAAATTGCGAGGATATTTAAGATAACTAGACTACCAAACAATAAAGAACCACATCATAGTCGATCTAATGTTTATTCTATTTTTGAACATAGCTAAAACGTGTAATTACTTATTATAACAAATCTTAGATAATTGTTATTTTACCTTAAATCCAAAAAACAACTTGTGTTATTTTCATCAACAAATATAAATCAAATTTATGTTATTTAATAAATACTTTAAGCCTTTTTGAATAATAAAGAAACATAACAAACCTTTTATTTTTAATAAAAACTATACAATCTATCGCGATTTATATGCCAGAAAATAAGAAATGTTCCAGGTACATACATATATCAAGAATGACGATAAGTTATGTTATATTTGTTGAGGTATGTCTAGGGTAGCACGGTAAGTACATAGCTTTAACTACTTCACGACAAGATTCTAGTGGGAATCCTCATTTCACGCGATAATACTTTTTGTTTAAAGATTAAAAGGTTTTGTCGAATTCTGGCTTTGATAGTGTACCCATCTAGCCTCTATACGCAATTGGGAATTGTTGGTACACTGCCCCATATCCACTTCATGCAAAGCAATCACTACAACCTTGTTCACTTTAATGATAGTGGCGTAGCATTAGTTTCGGTCGACTGGGACCGTAGATGTAAATAATGCTCCCCCCCCCCAATCTTACCTCTCAAAAACTTTGCTACTTCTTCACAAATCTATGACATGGTCTTGAATCAAGTCCTTTAATATCCACACATAACAGCCTTCCAACATACCCGTTACATAAACTTTTTCGACTATAATATTTATAGTGAATTTCATAATTACGTTGCAACGTCTGCCACGGTGGTTATTCAAGTAGACACATAATTGTAAAGATAAAATAAAATTCACCTTTAAGATATATTTATACTTCAGGGACATGGAAAGTATTTTCACGATATTCTTTTTTATTACTGAGCACTTCTACAATTATTAGTTAAATAGAGAATTAATTTATATATATATGGAAAACGGCCCAGATTAAGAGTAACCAACGAGCATATATGACGTGGGTATATGGACATAAAGGTATGTCGCGATCTTGCCAAATGGAAGTCCGTAGTCTCTGCCTACAACCCTGCGTGATAGACGTAAGTGTTTATCTATTATGTATTGTTACGCCGCGCTCAAATCAGCGCACTAGCGCCATCTAGTGTCAGGAACGAGAGCGAAGGGAGCTTTGCAGTAAATGACATCACAAATCTTTCGACCGACAGCGCCACCCGAAGAACTAAGTTTCTGGAAAATCTACACTCGAATACTCGTTGCCTGGCGCGCATTTACCTGAATGTTCGGGACGCTTCTTTGCTAATTATATAAATAGGCGCTGCAAGATGCGATCGGGACAGAGTTGAACTTGGCGACACAAGCGAAGCTTCGGAGCGGAATTAAGTGAATTAGTGTGTTTAATTATTAGTGTTTTAACTTTAATTTGTGTAAAGTAAATTAAAGTGTTAATTTAGGTAATTTTATCGGCAATTTTTATTGTCACGAACCTCAAGCTCGTAACAGTATGTAGAGAATTCACACAGTTTATTTTTTATGTCTCGAAATTAACATAGATTTGCTTCTATGTAGGCAAATCCACTACACTGTACTATTAACTGGAACTAAATTCCTTCGGGAAGAATATAATTTTATATTTAGGCACCGACAAAAACTTCATAGCAGATAGGTAGCATGCTTTACGAAGAATTTTATTTTGTAAAAAAAACTAACTCCTAATAATAGTAGTAATACTTAGTAAGACTCTTTGTAGGAAGCCGTAGTAGCTCAGGGGCTTAGCGCTCGCTTTACAGTACGCGAGCAACCCGGGTTCAATCCATGTGGGCACAAATGAAATCGTAATTATTTTATAGTATAGGATGATAAACGGGCACACATTGCACCTGATGGTAAGTGGATACTGTCACCCATAGTCATCTACATTTTCCCTCAATAAAGAGTTAAAATGCAGATGCGTTGTCACCCCTGAGGACTAAGATGGAATGCCCCGTTTCCAGTAAAAAGGGTCTCCGGTTTTCTACACGGTCCGGATCGGGGTCCTGCACCGATCAAACCGACCCATTCATGCTACAACCATAATATAGCTGCAGCGTGTCTCTACCACTACTAATATAATTGATATTTAAGTGCTGCTAAACGGATTACTGATTTGATTGCGGTGAAGGAAAACATCGTGAGGCAACCTGCATGTCTGACAAATGAAAACAAATATTTCACCAACACGCATTGGGGCAGTGCGGCGGGCACTTGCTTGCCCTAAAACCCTCTCAGAAATGACAGGAGGCTTGTGCTCAGCAGTAGGACGTATATAGGCTGCAACTTCAACTATACTTTAGGACTTTTACAGCCTAGAATTCTGCCTTGGTAGTTGTCTGTGTTGTTGTATGTGAGGCATTCCATTTAAGTTCTAAGAAATAGCAGGCGCATATGTATTCTTCTTAGTTTGAAGTTGAGTGCATGTGCCCATGACCACAGTTGGCTACTTAACATAAGATGGACCGTGAGTTTGTTTGTCAATAAATTTATACGAAAAGTGCTTTTTTCCTGATGTCTTCATATAAGCACTGTCATCTATTCTAGACCACAAAAATCGCTCGATACCGACACCGAAAGGTAGCAGACACGTTACACAATTACACACGCAATTATCCAAATTGGACATCGGTTTGATGGCTAAAAATCTCACAGAAGAAACCTGATGATTGTTTACAAACTCATAAACCATAATCATCATAATTGCCTTTCGCTTTTTAAAAAGTGACATATGAAGCTGTAAAAACAAAAAGGCTAACAGAACTAACATCTCAAAAAAATACAAAAAAGACGACAAAAATATTTTAGTACTTTTCTTAAAGTCATCAGCACGAGAGCACTTACACCCATGTATTAAATGCCTCGGTAATAAATTAAGAAATTCGAAAATGGTTAAAATGTCTTAACTTTAGAAAAAAAATGTGGAACTGAAAATGATATGATATAAATATAATAATTATGTAAATTTATCTTTACTACCAATATTATAAAGTTTGTAAATTTTCTTTTATTGTAAAAAGCAACGTTATCCTAGATAGAAATAAGTGTTATACTTTTACAATCAGTACAAAATTAAGACGGTACTGAGCACGACTTCACTACCTTATCCACCTTACTCAGGGCTTTTATTATATTCCAATCGAGGATAGATGTAGATGTTTACGAGCCGCAGCATCCACTTACCATCTGGTGATGCTGCGGCCCATAAACATCTACATCTATCCTCGATTAGTATATATATATATATATATATATATATATATATATATATATATATATATATATATATATATATATATATATATATCGATCTAGCTAGGATTTATTTTTTTGAAAATGTCTTTTTGTCCGTGTTTTCGGGAAATGAAAAACTGCTAAACTGCTACAATATAAAAAGGTAAATTTTGACACTGTGTTAATGATCGTAATAGCTCAAATGCATACCGAGCGACCGCAAAATCATAATACCTTGGTTCGCGTCCTGTCTTCGGCCCGACTTTTTTTCCTTTTTTTTTAAAGTTCCCTTCTTTGAGAAAATCTACTATTTCGAGCCCTTTTTTTAGTATTTTTTAAAAATACGATAGTTTTTATTAAACCAATTCCATAAAATTATTTAATTTAAACCGAGCAAAGCTCGGTCATCCAGGTACTTCTACAAAAAAAGATAATATCCACTACTCTATATCGTTTTGTGGGTATTGTCAGAGGCAATAAAGGGAACAAACTAGGGGATAGATGTGGGTGAGTGACTTCTTAGATATGTGTTGCATATTTCTATGGGACTTAGTAGCCACTACACCAGCCATTAGCAGCACGATCAGCAGGATAGCAAGACCTCTTATCGACTTAATGTTGTAAAAAATTGAATTCATAACAAAAATATCAAGAAACAAATGATTAAATTAAACCACTAAGCACATCGTTGAACATCGCTGCTATTATTCTAAGCTTTGGTTGGTGGACGACGATTACGAGTACGTAACTCAGTACTACGACGTAGCCACAGCTACCCAAACCGTAGCAGGACTACGTCGTAGGTTATGATTTTGTTTAAGAAAAAAAACTGTTTTCTGGTTTGTGTTGTGGTTGTCGTCATGTATCCGAAACTACATCGCAAATTATCTCTGATCATATATTATAAACGCTCATGTGGGTCGAAATCTACATTTAGTTGATTTTCTTCTTCAGTTACAGTTTAATATAAGATGTAAGAGATAACAATGAATTCCTATTATAAACCTTTATTGTCTTGATGTATCTATTGGAAGAGACTTACCAATATCAACATATGTCACGGTCATGTATTTGCGAAATGCCTAGACTACGATGCATTTACTTAATCGGATTACTTTGCTCAGACATCAAGGGAAATATGTCTAAATAAGACAAAATTTCTGTACTTTTGCTACGAAGGTTTGTAAAATAATATTATTGAATCTGAATATAAGGACCGCTTCAATGTTTTAAATATAATATAAATTGAAAGTTTACTAAATAAATAGAAGATTTGGACATTATAAAAATAATATTACCTATAGAATTTAGACTTTCCGAGTTTCAATTCTCAATTTTATTACAATAAGAAAGGATATAGAAAGCAGATGTACATAATGTACGTGCATATATAAACTACATTTATTTGGACATACACAACAATATGAACAAATTACTTTTTATTCATGACTTAATAAATTAAATAAACATTTAGTATATTGTGTTTTAAGAACAATGAAATATAATTTATGTACAAAGCACTAGCTTATATTATAATTCTATATCCCTATATATGTAGTGATGATCTGATAAAGCATTTCGAAAATCCAAACAAAAAAATAAAAAAGTTTTGCAGGTGGATCGGAACCATACTCTGTATCAGTTTTATCGACATACATATTTATTACATATCATATATTACATATCGTAATACGATGATGAAACAAATTTTTATCGGTCATTTTGTGTCATCAAATCAAAACAAAAAATATTACAATTATTCTTATTTTTACGCGAACAATACCCAGTGGATGAAACTAATTTTACGGATTTTAAAGCGTTTAATTCAATCTATTTTAACTCCCTACGTTTTAAGTGATTTGTAGAACTAATGGTCACGGGGGGACTGAGGTTTTTGACATCCCGGTGTCAGAATTAACTATTCATACTCGACATACGGAGTACTTTCAGCTTTTAATTATTAATTTGATCCATTCTACGCAGAATGAGCTAACTGTCTCTTATAGTTTTTAGTGGTTTGGATTTATTTTTATTAATTTAAGGATACCAAGTACGTGGTAGTATCTCCAGCTAACTTTTCTATTGAAATTAGGAAATTTTAATTTTAATAACCTCCCGAAGTATCCTTGGTAGGAATCGATGTTTATTTGCGACATTTTGTGGTATATCAAATCTGATGCAATGGTATATATTTTTACAGATTACAGACTGCAGACTTTCTGCAGCGTTAGTGTTTACCTCAGCCACAGAATAAATAATAGTACTACGTACAGAAGTTTCACGTTTTTCATGTTGACTGCTTGCCGACGTTTAATAGCCTACACAATTATTATGAATAAGATAATTTGTGCACGCAAGCTAAATAAACTTTTATCCGTGGTTACTTAGGGATGTTAGGAAAGACGAAAAACCGCAGTACGTATAACATTAATAATTTATTTATTTTACAATTGTTTTGCTTTGATATAATGTTTTATATTTTTTCCGTCTCAAAATAACGGTTAACGCTCCGTTTCTATTAAATTCTGTCGTCAAATTGAAAAGAATTTGGCGCATTGACGCGCTGTGGTGGAATCCGGGAACTCCCGGGTTCGATTTCTGACGGCGACAATTTGGAAGTTTATAATTTCTTTAAAACTATTTGTGTTTATTTTTATTTAAGTATACGATATTACGGTTTAAAAACTGCAATGTTAGCCCACTTTCATCTGTGACTGCTTCATCACTATTCGCCAGGTGCAATCGCAGTGAATACCATAAATTTCAAGAACAACTCAATATTCAAGAACAGTTTGTATACAATATAGGTATGAATAAGAATCACTAACCTCTCCAATTTCACGCTAATCTTCAAAGGTGATTTGATTCCACTTTTAATTAAGTGGGATATAGGAACAGGCAATAATATCTGATATTATCTGAATCCTTTTGTTTGCTCATTAAGCATCCATCCACGCAACAATTATAGTAGGTTCGAAGTTTTGCCATTCTAATTTATCATATAGATAGGTAATGGTAATATACAGATATCTTATTATTAAATCATATTAAAAGTTTTTGAACTATTTTATCTGACAATTAAATATAATAAGCACTAAACAAAAATAATAACAAGAGTTTACAAAAAAACTACTCACGTAAACACCGTTAAAATTCATCAATCGCCTACAATGCGCTAGCCCCGCTTACGTATTACACCGTCGGTGACTGTATTTTAGGTAATTATTTGACGCAGGTAGCAAGAATGACAGGCCTGCCTCAGCTACTCGTATGTAATTTTACTCAATTTTATAGACCTTTCTGTTTCTCCTGTATAGTGAAACTTTATTCAGTTTTGGTGTTCAGTTGCTATTTACAAGCGTACTTTAAATACTGTATCTCAACAGTCTCGCTGGGTTTCTTGCTGGTTCTTCCCAAGATAGAGGGTTTTGCGAACCAGTGGTAAATGAAAAAAGTTACTTTCAATAAGTATTGTTTATAATCTAAATTGAATAAAGTTTCTGTTTCATTTGTTACTAGGAATCTAGAGGAAATCAATATTTCTGAGGAATATGCAGTACTACTCGTACATTGCCTCTCATCTGGTTATCAGTAATAAAAGGGTACATTGGGGCGTCAACAGTTACTACAATGGTTTAACGCCAACAATTTTCTTTTTATCGGCAACGAAACAAAACATATAAAATTTACAATACTTAATATTAAACATTTGAATATCAAGTACTGTTAAACGAGGAGGAATTGAGTCTTGTAGATTCCACTGTTTTCCTTGGAATCACTTTTGGGCCCAAAATAAGCAAGCAAACTCAGTTCTGTAGCATATGATGCAATAAAGATTGGTTTATTTTAATGGCGTTGTGTCATAATATGTAATTTTGCTTTGGAGTGACATGCTCGTACGACAATTATTTATCGTATATATTCGTATTACCCCATTTATAAACTTTATAACTTAAAATATATAGAGTGTCCTAAAGAAAAGTTTCAAGAAATAAATACACTAACTTCTGCACCGCAATATAATTATGAAAATGTAATGTTTGTACATAAAAACAAAGCTTTGATAATGACAAATATATTCATACTTTAAATACCAATAACAAGATTGTAATGCCAGTTATTAAACTGCATGGAATAAGTAATTCGTTTATGGGGCCATAGTATAGGTAAATTTTTGCAACAAAAATCACAGAGAATGTTCAATTTTTGTCAATCAACAAGTTTAAAGATTCATAAACAAAATCTGTAAAAAATGGTTACTAAGGATTACGTTGCCTGAAAATAACCTGTAAGAATAGAGTGCTACCATGCTGGTTCTATTATAATTCATATAAATAATTGTACGAAATTATATGTCCAAATAAAATAACTCGCTGAGTTTTATGCTAGTTCTTCCCAGGACAGAGGTATTTTCCTAACCAGTGGTGAATAAAAATTGGTTTTCAATAAATTTTATTTGATAATAAATTCCATTCAAACATCTTAGTTGGCCCCCTTCCAACAAAAAAGGGACGACAAATATCCATTCCCATTACTATAGGTACTGCAAAGCAGTCGAAATATCGAGAGTTAAAAATAAGTTATATTGAAGACGATAAAATCGGTAAAAATATTTTTATTTAAAAATTAAATTTTAAGTTTTCAATATTACTTTATCAATTCACTGGCAGAATATTTTAAAAATAAAGATATGTATATATTATCGCTCAAAGGACTGCTAGTCTGGACTTTTCAAATAAAACAGAACCTCATACAGGCAAAGGTAAACACAAACAAATTCAATATTGTTCAACGTTGCCCGTAGACAAAAGCTTCTACATGTTTTGTCATACGCAATAGCAGTAAACATTTTAATCCCAAATTTTATGCGCTGCTCAAATAAAATGGTGGTTCATTTTAGATATTTTTGTTCTATTTTCGGTATTTGTTTTTAATTTATTACAAGTGTAGGTACTTTTTTTTAATACGATTTATTTACTTACGAGGTAAGTTTAGTTTACGACTGTTTCCCGCAACTCTAAGCCTAAGCGCATATTTTGCGTGTGGCCAGGAAAATTGCGACTATTCGAACCATGAAATCTCCGCGAAGAAGTTCAACTTTGATGTTGCGAGTAACTTTGGGCGTGCCATGTGATTATGTAGTAACCTCCGGACATGCCAGCAACACGTGGGCCGCAGTTTCGTCCTCCCCCATATTACCTCATGCCCTGCACGGGGAACTATTTGTAACACCTATTGTAAATAATTGTTTATTAAACGAGTCATGCCCTGTAATATGATGACGAAACAAATTTTTGATGCTATCCTGATGCACTAGTGATGCACTTAATGCTATCCTGATCTATGGCTTTTTCAATCAAATTTGTTGATTAGTAAAGTTTTTACATATCAGTTCCGGCCCTAAACCGGCCATAGCCGATCCTCTCATGGTCAGTTCAAAGTCGCGTCGTTGCCCCTGGATCCACCGTGTCCCTTGATCCATTGCACATTTTTGTGTTTTCATACCTTATTTAGGCGTTGATGGCATTTATATATTGATCCCGAGTTCACCACATTGCAACTTAGTGCTTGTAGTACCGCCATACTGTCGGTCAGTATTCTAATGGAGAAGTATTTTACCTTCTTAGCATCTATTGCTATGTCTGAAAGAGTTGTGGGTATCCACATGTGTACATATGTGGATATTGAGGTATTCCGAGAATGTTCCAGATCCTACACCTTCATTTGTTTTAGAACTATCCGAGAACACCTTCATTTCTTTTAGGACTAATCCCTCCAGCTGGTTAGTTTTATTTAATTGTATCATTTGTTATACCTGGAGCCGTGGTAGCTCAGATTTAGAAATTTGTTAAAAAGGTTGAAGTTAGCGAGAAAAGTATCTGTATCATCAAAGTCCTATTATACTCATATAACTACTTTTATCCATAACAGAGTTTCTTAGACCCTTTTAATATACTAAAAGCATTATCGTGTATGATTAGTGTTGGGCTTTTTGAACTATTTGATACTTCCCTATTTAGGTCACTTTCTAAGTAGCCATGATCGATCAAAACTATTACAAAAGTATTGAGAAATATAATGGTTAAGGAAAACGCCCTACTGAGTAGTACTGAACTTAGTGATGAATGTAAAATAAAGTAGAAGTACATATAAAACAACGATAATTTCTACGAATAACGATTTAATATAACATAATAGTAATTATAAAAACATAAAAATAATTTGTTTGCTTCAAAATAAATCCTTTCAAAAGTCTCTGCCACTTAAGCTTAGTTAAGGACAGAGTAAGCACTCTCACTCACACTGCATTTTTGCCAATTTCAAATAAGCATAATCATTCATTATTTTAATGGCAACTTAATATTAGAAAAATGTATCCCGTTAAATTAGCTTCGTAAAAGATTTCAAACCTAACGCGAAATATATAGAATATAATATAAATAATGGTGACGAATAAGTTCTTTCTCAACTTTTATGAATTATATCGCGTTTAATTAAACTTATTTTTAACACCCGACGTTTCGAGTGTTATGTAGCATCCATGATCACGGGAGGTCGCAAAATTAAATCCAAACCCAAATAAACCCTTGAAAGTTTTCAAGACATAGTATGCTCATTCTGCGTGGATAGGACCAAAATTAATAATTAAAAGATGAATGTACTCCGGGTTGACGATGATATCGATATGTCAAACAGCTCATTCCCCTCGTAATTATAAATGGTGTAAAGCGCTCAAAACGTCAGGAGTTAAAATAAGTTAAAGTAAACATAATAATGTCCATAAAAGTTTTATTGAATAAAATCCATGATTGAGAATCAAAGTTTAGATATATTGTCTCCCCTAATGACTACGACGTAAAGCATCGTTATTATTAAAATGTTCTCCGGTTCTCTACACTCATCATAAGAAACACAGCAACATTAAGTTACTATTTTACGCTCGAATTCTGTGAGAGCATGGTTCTTCCCCTGTCGAGCCAATCTGATCATGCTGCAGTCATGAACAGATAGTCATAACTAGAGGGTGGCTCTATTATGTTAGAGTATAAGATTTAAATGATCAAATTTGACGATTCACAAGACAAATTAACTAAGTTTCTACTTATATTGTTTTAATTAGACTCCCTTCGTGCCGTAAAAGTAATGCTTTTAAAACCCCGGCCTCGGATTCTACGCGAGTTGTAAATCAGAATGTTTTTCATTTCGTCAGACATGTCTGTCCGTTTCTTTTCTAACGAAAGAAGTTAAGACTATTTAAGGTTCTTTTACCTTTTTTGTTTTACCTTACTTTTTACTTACCTTTATGTGTGTGTCCGGAGTCCTTTTTTTACTGGAAACAAGGCATTCCATCTGAGTCCTCAAGGGCGACAACGCATCTGCGTTTTGATGCTTAATTGAGGATAAATATAGATGTCTATGGACCAAAGCATCCACATACCATCAGAAGAACTGTGTACTCGGTTGTGACCCTTATTATATTTTTTTTAAAGCTTTATGGGCCCCTTTTCAATATATGGCCAATTCAGTCGATAAATTTCCGTATAGAAAAAAAAATTACGTCCTCATTATATTTTATCTTGAAAATTTATGAGTTGTTTATGTGTCAGTAGAGTCACACGACATATTTATGGTTTTTATAAAAGGAACAAACACAAAGTGGTTGTCACCACAGCAAACACAAAGTCCACCTGGTAAGTAGATGCGTTTCCATTTAGACACCTACTTTTGTCCTCGATAAAGACTCAAATGCGAATGCGTTATTAGGGATGATATGACCGTATTTGCATTTGATAATGCATTTAACTGCCTCCTTGGTCTAGTGGTTCAAAATTCGAGATAGGCAAAAATTAACTATCCTCATATCAAGAAATTCATTCATAAAACCGTTGGATCTGCGCCTGATCTCTCTCCGGTCGTGTCGGATTGCCGTCGGACTTAGAGAGTGAAGTAATCCTGTCCTGCGCAGATGGCCAGTCTCCGTTGCGACTGGCAGCCGTGACTAATATTTGGTTGGGAGGGTATTATTAGGAGAGCAAGAAACGAAAACCCAAAAAAAATCACTTTTTCTAGTAACAAGACATTCCTTCTATTTTTGCGGAATACTACAGTTTACGTATGAATTTTCCCTAGTTGAGCTGATCTATTTTGCTACAGCCATAAAACAGCTGCATCATTTTTGTACTTACCCATATATCTTCTATCTTCTATATATATAAAAATGAATTGCTGTTCGTTAGTCTCATTAAAACTCGAGAACGGCTGAACGTATTTATCTTATCTTAGTCTTGAAATGTTCGTGGAGGTCTAGGGAAGGTTTAAAAGGCGAGAAAAATCGAATAATTTCCGGGAAAACCCTAAAAACAGCCCTTTTCTATTTCCCTTACAAACGTTTTCTAGAGTCAATTTGAACTTTATTGCTGTTCAATAAAGTTCATATTAAATTATGATCACTCACTGTTGTCTAAGCAATTTAGGTGTATTCCTAACGTCAAAGAGTCAATTTGCAATTTATTACCGCTGCATAAAGTTCAAATTTAATCATATCTATGAAAATAGTCTTCGCGTGCGCTTTGGAGGATCTAATGTCGCGTTCCGAAAATAAACAAAAGTGAATCGCGAACGCGACAAAAAATGTAATAAACTATTAGTAGTACTGATTTCCAATTAATTTGGTCGGCTTCGCGAAACTTAATTTTAGTTAACTTCAGTTGTAACTGTATCAGATCATTTTTTTAAGTTCGATAAATCTTAATTTTTGTCACGAATTAGTTTCTGAACACAACCATAATATTTGACATTAGATTTGAAAACCAACTAATATGTCAATCATTCTGTCGCACTTCAGAACACGGAGATTTATGGCTTAAAGGTAAACTCAAAAAAATAAATAAAAAATCAGAACACGGAAAAAAGTATTACGATTGACGATATTGTGTTACGATCATGGTTACGATATTCTATGAGTGCATCCTTCTATCTTTGTGATTGACGATTACCGCTACGTACGCGAGAACTTTCTTTACTTTTGTGATCCTTTGTGATAGTGACATTCCAGGTAGTGTGCCCTTTTTTTGTTGATATTTTGTGATAGTGACACTTTACTGTTAAGTGAGCGAGAAATTTTCTCACTTTGATTAATTACGTTACGATGCCGAGGAGAAGACGACCTAACTTAGGTCGTCGCAGTCAATCAAATGTGCGAAGAGCTACCTCACGTGCTAACCGCACTGATGACCAGAGAGAGACAGATCAAGAAAATAGTCGTATTGCTATGTCAGAATTGCGTTATTTAGTGAGTGACAATGAAGTGGATAGGCTTAGAATGCAACGAGTTCGTGCACATCAAACACAACAACAGCGAGCACGACATAATGAAATTGAGCGAATCCGCAGACGCAGTGCTGCTGTGATTCTTGAACGAGCTGCATTCCACTATGATCCGGCAATTGATTATTGTGCCGATAAATCGGTAACAATTGGGAAAATGAAAATAATTTGTAAATATTGTAAGGTGTTAAAATACACTGGTGAATCTACTGGATTATGTTGTGCTGGAGGCAAAGTAAAATTGCCACAATTGGTCCCACCTCCAGATCCTTTACGATCTTTAGTTTCTGGGATTGGAAATGATTCTAAGCACTTCTTGGCCAACATTCAGAAATATAACAACTGTTTACAGATGACATCATTTGGCGCTACACGTATTATACACGACAATTTCATGCCCACTTTCAAGGTATTATACCAGAATATTTTTTTTATAATATTCAAGTTTGTACTAAAATATACATACAGCGTGTAACGGAATGGGGTATCAACCCTGAATGAGGTGAATGTGCTTATGAAACTCAACAACTTTCCCCAAAGAACATAGGTCGAAATATGAAAAAAAGTTTGGCCCTCCCTTACAAAACTGACTACCAGCTGATTGATTTACTATGGGAGGGTCAAATTTTATTATCATATTTCGACCTATGTTCTTTGGGGAAAACTGTTGAGTTTCATGAGCACATTCACCTCATTAAAGGTTGATACCCTCCTTCCGTTACACGCTGTATATATGAAATAATTAATGGACAAAATTTAAAATATTAAAGATACAAGGACAAATTTATCACTTACTGGGGGCACTGTTACCACTACCTGATGCAGATCATCAATTTTTACAAATTTATTTTATGGGCAATTCAGATGCGGAAGTTGATAATCGTTGTGCTCACAATCCATCAGTGAACAGAACCATTGTCCAAGAATTACAAATATTTCTTCATCAGAATAACAATTAAGTAAACATGTTCAAAATAGCATTGGATCGGATGCCATCTGATAGCCATAATATTATCATTCGAGCTGACAAAACACCTGCCGGTAAACACACAAGGAGGTTTAATTCACCTACCATTGATGAAGTGGCTGTTGTCATTGTGGGAGAAAATTTGCAATCTAGAGATATTGTGCTTCATCGTCGGAATAGTGATTTAAAACGTGTATCTAAAACACACAGGAGCTATGATGGATTACAATATCCTTTGATCTTCTGGCAGGGGGAGGATGGATACCATTTTAATATCAAAATGGTAAATCAAGTAACAGGTAAATAAATTGAGCAGGATTAAATAATATTTTTAAATTCAATTCATCTAAGTAACATTTATCATTATTGATTGCAGGTGCTGAAACCAACAAAAAAGTTAGTGCTATGAATTTCTATTCGTACAGACTCATGATCCTTCAAGGTGAAATAAATCATATTTTGATGTGTCAACAACTTTTTCATCAGTTTGCAGTTGACATGTATGTCAAAATTGAGACTGAACGATTAACATTCATCCGTTTGAACTAACGACAGCTACGATCAGAGGAATACATTCATCTCCGCGATGCTATAAATGCCGATGGCAATGTGAATAATGTAGGAAGAATGACAATTTTGCCAGCCACTTATATAGGAAGCCCACGCCACATGCACGAATATGCTCAGGATGCTATGTCATATGTTAGGCATTGTGGCCGCCCAGACTTATTTGTTACATTCACATGTAACCCAAATTGGTCCGAAATAAAGAGAGAATTGCTACATAGCCAAACACCAGTTGTTAGACATGACGTAATTGCCAGAGTTTTTAAAAAAAATTAAAGTCTCCGATGAATTTCTTAACAAAGCATTGTGTGTATGGCCGAGTCCATTGTTGGATGCACTCTGTAGAATGGCAACAGCGTGGATTGCCACATGCGCACATTTTACTCTGGTTAGTGGACAAAATAAGGCCAGATGAGATTGATTCCATAATTTCAGCTGAAATTCCTGATGAAACAGTTGACACAAAATTGCATGCAGTAGTTACCAAACACATGATACATGGACCTTGCGGACTTTTCAACTACAATTCACCCTGTATGGTCGACGGCAAGTGTTCCAAGCGATACCCAAGAAACCTGCTTGCTGAAACCATAACGGGAAATGATGGATACCCTATCGTCGGCGATCAGTTGCGGACAATGGGCAATCGGTAGTTGTGAAGGTAAGAGGACAAAATGTTGATGTAGACAATCGTTGGATTGTGCCATACTCGCCAATATTGTCCAAAGCTTTTGAGACTTACATCGATGTGGAATATTGTAACTCTGTAAAGTCGATAAAGTACATATGTAAATATGTTAACAAATGCAGCGATATGGCTGTCTTCGCTGTAACCAATGCAAATGATGAAATATCACAGTACCAGATGGGGCGCTATGTAAGTAGCAACGAAGCAATTTAGCGTATATTTTCATTTGCGATCCATGAAAGATACCCTACAGTAGTCCATTTGGCGGTTCATTTAGAAAATGGTCAACGAGTTTATTTTAATGAATCGAACGCGGCAGACAGAGCGGCACGTCCACCATCGACAACATTAAAAGTTTCTTCACAGTCTGTCAAACTGATGATTTTGCTCGCACTTTGCTGTATGCTGACATGCCACGCTATTACATATGGAATGCATCATCGAAATAGTTTCAGCGTCGAAAACATGGAACACCAGTTGAAGGACATCCAAATGTATTTGCTTCAGACGCTCTGGGTCGCATCTACACAGTACATCCAAATAACGATGAATGTTATTATTTGCGATTTTTGTTGGTGAATGTTCGTGGTCCGACATCGTTCAAACAACTGAGAACAGTTAATGGACAGCTGTGTGCGACTTACCGTGAGGCATGCCAACTATTACATTTACTTGAGAACGATTCGCACTGGGATGATACGCTCAAGGATTCCGTAATATCTTCAACGCCGCATCAAATTCGTACATTGTTTGCGATTATCATATCGACATGTTTCCCCTCGAATCCAAAAGATTTGTAGGTTAAGTATAGAGATGACATGTCTGAGGATATTTTGCATCGTGTGCGCCGTGAAACTTTGAATCCTACACTACAAATGACTGAAGAAATTTACAATGAGACATTAATCGTGATAGAAGATATGTGTTTATTGATAGCAAATAAAGTATTGTCGTGTTTGGGAATGACAGCACCCAATCGTCATATGCACGATGCATTAAACCACGAGTTGCAAAGGGAATAACAGTACTACATTGAAGCATTGGCCGAAACAGTTCGTACAAATGTTCCACAATTAAATCAACAACAAAGAATTGCGTACGACATTTTGATAGAAGCTGTGAACAGTGGATCTGGTGGAATTTATTTCCTTGATGCTCCCGGAGGAACCGGAAAAACGTTCTTAATTTCATTGCTTTTGGCGAGGATCAGATCGCGAAATGATGTTGCTCTAGCGTTGGCTTCATCTGGAATAGCTGCGACTTTGCTAGAAGGCGGACGAACTGGGCATTCTACCTTAAAATTACCATTAAACATGCAAATCACCGAAACACCAATTTGCAACATCACCAAAAATAGCGCAATGGCCAAGATCCTACAGGTATGCAAATTAATTGTTTAGGATGAATGCACAACGGCCCATAAGAGGTCACTGGAGGCGCTGGACAGAATATTGAAAGATCTTCGTGACTACCAAAATATTTTTGGTGGGGCCATGATTCTGTTGTCAGGTGATTTTCGTCAGACTCTTCCAGTTATTCCCCGATCAACTGTTGCTGATGAACTAAATGCATGCCTAAAATCATCAAATTTGTGGCAGTACGTAAAGACACTCCAATTAACAACTAACATGCGAGTATTTTTGCAACATGAAGAAACTGCAAATGTGTTTGCGAAGCAGTTGTTAGATATTAGAAATAATAAAGTTGCAATGGACACCTCGACCGGATTCATCACATTACCCACAGATTTCTGTCACATCACAGATTCAAAAGAGGAGCTTATTCAGCGTGTTTTCCCAGATATAGCGCAAAAGTTCAATAACCATAATTGGCTGGGTGAACGAGCAACATTGGCAGCGAAAAATAAAGATGTCGAGGATCTCAATGCGACTATTCAGAATTTTCTTCCAGGACAGTTGGTTTCCTTCAAATCAGTTGACACCGTTATGAACCAGGATGACGTAGTCAACTATCCCACGGAGTTTTTAAATTCCCTGGAATTGCCTGGATTACCACCTCACAATTTGCAGTTAAAAGTAGGATCATTTGTCATCACGCTGCGTAACATTAACCAACCTCGACTATGCAATGGAACAAGACTGGCTGTGAAAAAGCTGATGAATAACGTCATTGAGGCAACAATCATAAAAGGAAAATACAAAAGAGAGGATGTCTTGATCCCGCGAATACCGATGATTCCAACGGGTTTACCATTCGATTTTAAACGCTTACAATTTCCAGTACGTCTGGCCTTTGCGATGACAGTAAATAAATCGCAAGGACAGTCTTTAGAAGTTTGCGGAATCAACTTGGAGTTTCCCTGTGTCGCGCATGGACAATTATACGTCGCGTGTTCGCGCGTCGGAAAACCGTCTTCTTTGTTTATTTACGCACCACAAAACTAAACAAAAAATATAGTTTATGAGAAAGCTTTAAATTGATTAACAAACTGTATCATAACAGTGTGTGTCCGTTAATAAAAATTTAAACCTTATAAATAGCCAGTATTTCCGGAAAACTCTGTTTCTTTAAGTAATCAACATGATGTATCGAAAATAATAATAAAACTTCATGCTTCATTAAAAAAATGCTTTTTTATTCAATACGTTTTGTTTGTTTTGAAATTAATTTATACAAAAGTTTAGGTCTTTTATTTATCGATTGAGGCAGTACAAAGTCTGCCTGGTCTGCTAGTATATATATATATATATATATATATATATATATATATATATATATATATATATATACTTCTCAAACACCCTGAAACCTCTTCATGGACAATGTGTAGTCGTCACGTACATACGACTGAGACTGTTGCCCATATACATAGTGGATGCTGTGGCCCATAGACATAGGTGTCTATGTCTATGGGCCACAGCATCCACTTATCATTAGGTAGACTGTATGCTCTCATTTGATTCTCATTTTATTGATCGGGATGAATGGTGTGGAGGATATGGAGTAGATGGTTAATGATATATAGTTGGTTGGTTTACCCAACAATTGGTACTATTTATATTAATAGCCGTTTACTGGCGGTGTAAGAATATCCACTAGTCCATATGGTCCCAGTACGTCGTAATAAGAGGCAACAGAGGAAATATTAAACAGGAGACGAGCAGCAGCATCTTTCTGATAGCAACTCAAAATAATAAATAACTGCGGTTGGCAACCCGCTTGCCATGCATGGCAACTATGGCAAAATCCTCCATGAGTCAATCTATGAGGGAGGCCTACGTTCAGCAGTGGGCTATTACAGGCTGTAATGGATTGGTTTCGTATGGGAGGCTATACTATGAATTGAGTAGTAACCGATAGGCTAACGCAAGCATCTCATCGTAAGGTGTGTTACACGCATTTAATCAAATAATACAATGAAGTATATCATTTCATTCAAAAGCTATATTGGAATTTTTTAAAACAAGATAAGTTCAAAATGTACTTATAAAATATCGAGAGATGAGAGGATGGTTACTCTCTGTCTGTGCTTGAGACTGACTTTAATCAAGATTGACTTTTATCGGGCCAAGATTGACAGACACACCTCGCCCCGCTTCAACGTTACCACAAAGTTAAAAGTACATGAGCGTGATTCCGTTTGGTAATAATTTGAACGAGAAGTACCACCAAAAAGACACGTTTAAGTTTTAAAGACGTTAAATATTGTTTCCAGCAACAGATGAAGTTACTAATAACAAAGATGACAAAGTTTTCCCAGCGACGTGTAAAGCAATGTTACTTTAGAATGTAAACGTACAGAATACAACAACATCAAAAACTTTTTAAATATCTAAGTACACGTTTTTGTTCTGGGATATAATGAGCAACATGGTTCGGCATTATTATTAAACTTACCTGTTCAGTATTTGAAATATTAAATTTTTGCCTACTTAATAGGCGTGAATCTGGCACTTTAACAAGTATTCAATACTTTATTTAATCGTATTATTTCTTTCAACGATATGATAATTCAGTAAGTGCAATATGTCTTACACGTACGTACTTACTTAACATACTTGGTAACGCCAGTTAACAATCTACTTTATCAACATTACATTACATATCGCACTAAGTTCGTCCTAAGTTATATCTACTTTATCAACATGACTAGTGCATATTTTTTGTTTCCTTCCTTCCTTCCCTTTCCTACCGCACGCGCTGCCGCCGAGGTGAAAAAGAGGATCTCGGCGCGCGTCATTATACTAAGTGATATTACGCCATCCGCAACGCACGGCCACCCGTCGCGTCTTATGTACATTAACCGCAAACCGCGCAGGATGAACATTGAGTTCTCCTGTTTATGTTTAATATTCACCGCATCAGACATTGTGTCTTTGTAACTCATAAAAGTGTGAGACGCCCCCGTAAGGGCAAAGGTCGAGAGTGTGGGACTTCACGAGACTGTTCCGAGAGTGCGTGTGCGCCAAACCACGTGGCGAGCTTGCTGTATAGCAGACACTCCAGGAGGAAGGCGCGGCAGCCCTCATCAGGTCAGTGCGTGCTATCCCACCTATTTATTTTCCCCTTTGCCGTATGCACCAAAATTACAGTCCACTAAATCTTTATCGAAGATACCTTAAGTTACTGGCGTCTCCATTTTTAATGGTCACTTCTCGCTGGATTGACCTTGACTTTCCGCCCTTATTAGATCGTTATCGTAATAAGCGTATATAATTAATTATTTATATTTTAATCCGACTTCGGATTAACCCCGCCCTTATTAGAACACTAGAATAGGTCCTAATAGGTGACATTCATAGTAATTTTAAAACTATATTCATAGAATGAATAAGCATATAATTATCTATATAAATTATTTGTTGTATGTTCACATCACGTCATCAACTTTTAACTACATCTATAGATTATACTGTTAAATTACATTTATTATTTGCACATATATTTAAGCATTATATTCGTTATAAATAACTTCATAATTATTATAAAAGTTAACAATTAAAGTTCATCGTTCACAAAACTAATATTTAATAATTCAACCGCGTAGCGAGGTCGCTTACAGACTACCCGCTTATAATTATATTATTTTACGCCGCATAACTTAAGTTGTAATGCCGCCTAAAAAACAAATAGCATCGAATAATAGCGATTCCTCGGATAATGAGGGCACACCTGATGCTGAGTTGGTTTTATTGTTAGCTAAACGAGATGCTTTATTTGAAATAGTGCAAAAAATATATGATATGTCCTCGGACATCCACATAAACACTTCCACGATGGAGCGTTTTCTTGATGGAAGTTCTAATATTAATGCTTTACGTATTGAGTTTAAACAGGTCTTAGATAATTATAATTCACATTTATTAAAAATAAACCCTATTGCTAAACCTGATTATAACAGCCTCATTGCGTTTGAGTCTCTTTGCGGTAGAATAAATAGGCTTTATTTACAATATTCGCAATCTAATTCACAAAGTACTAGTACACCATCTAAAGCCAGATTCACACTTCCGCCTATCGAACTTATGCCATTTTCGGGTGACATTCGCTCATGGCCTTTATTTTATGCTAGCTTTAAATCAACCGTCCATGACAACACATCGCTTACCGACGCTGAAAAGTTATACTATTTGCTAGGTAAACTAACGGGCAAAGCCCTATCTGTATGCTCAGGTATAACTCCTTGCGCTGAAAATTATAAAATTTTATTGCAAGCACTCGTTGACAAATATGAAGACCGGCGTATGCTAGCATCTACATATATTAATCAGATGTTCGAATTTAAGCCATTGCAATCGGCCACCGCAAATAATTTTGATTTATTTACTGATAACTTTATAAGTGCAGTGCGCGCTTTACAAAACTTAAAGTTAGATAATCTCGCGGACTTAATTGTTCTTCATATCGCGCTTAAGAAGCTGGACCCGGATACCATTCGCTCTTTCGAATATAGTCATAACTCGATGGTACCTACCTTTGATGATTTAGTAAATTTTATTAAGACCCGCTCCAAAGTTTTGCAACGCACCGATTCTAGTACAAATTCTAATAGCGCACCAAACAATCGACGAGGTAACGGTAATAATCGTCGCTGTAATAATACTTCGTCGCCGAAGTATCAGGCGTACGTAAGCACGACGACTAGTTGCTCAAAGTGTCTGTGCGATAATATTGTGCATCAACACCTATTTAAGTGTGCAGACTTTAATAAAATGACGCCGCAGGAACGATTTAAATGCGTAAAGAGTAACAATGCATGTGTGAATTGTCTCAGTTTAAGTCATCGAGTGTCTAGTTGCTCTTCAAATTATAGTTGTCGAGTTTGTAAATTTAAACATCACACATTGTTGCACTTCCACCGCAGAAGCGATAATGCTTCCCCTGCGCTGGCGCGTTCTCCACCGCTTCAGCCAGTTACACTGAAGTCTACAACCCCCGCGCCCGCACACTCGCCACCCCTCACCGCAGGTGCGCGTTCAGACGTCGCGCTGTGTACTTCGTTCAAGAATGTTTCTCAACGTTCACCGCCTCCCGCGCGCGCAAGTCGTTCGCAGAGAACTGTTTTATTATCAACCGCTCAAGTATTTGCTTACGATGCTAAGGGAGAGAAACAAATTATTCGTATATTATTAGACTCCGCGGCTCAAAGCCATTTTATGACTAAAGAGTGCTGTCATCGTTTAGGCGTTCAACAACACGATACCGAATGTACTGTAGTAAAGGGATTCGGTGGAGTTGAAAAAATTGTAAAATCGAAATCGATTGATATTAAAATTTTCTCACGATTCGACTCGAATATTAACTTCAATATTTCAACGCTAGTTGTTGATCAAATCACCGACCTTTTGCCCACCGCTGTGGTAGACACATCTGTCTTATCACACTTCCATGGCATAAGACTCGCTGATGAATGTTATAGCATGCCTAATAAAATTGATGTTTTGATAGGCGCATCCCTTTTCCCGCACTTACTATGTCCAGACGTAATTTATTCGTCTAACGACTTGTGCGGGCCCTCGGCTTTGAATACGGTATTTGGTTACGTTATTATGGGCTCAGTGCCGACACTTCAGGTAAATCATTCTTTAACGTGCTGCTCAGTTCTAGAGTCTCCTATCGTTGACAAATTAGTGCAACGATTTTGGGAGCTTGAACAGCCACCCTCCGCACCGCCCATTCAGTGTCCTTCAGACATTGAATGTGAAGAGTTTTATAAATCTACGACATTCCGCGATCCTTTTACTGGTAGATATATTGTTGGCCTGCCATTTAAAGATGACGTTTACTCTCTCGGAGATTCTTATGAAACCTCTCGACGACGATTCATGTGCTTGGAGAGGAAACTTCAAGTCTCGCCTACATTAAGGTTAGCATATGATGACGTCATAAAGGAATACTTAGCTAAAAATTATATATCCCCCGCACCGCCGTATGACTCTCATGAACCCGCTCCAATATATGTCATACCGCATCATGGAGTCTTACGCGAAGATAAGAAGTCAACGCGTCTGCGCATCATCCTGGATGCTAGCAGTAAGACTAGCACTGGGCGATCATTAAATGATATTCTGCATTCAGGACCAAATTTGCAAGGCGACTTGTTCAATATAATTTTAACTTTCCGCTTACATCCAATCGCTATGACAGCCGACTGTCGCCAACAATTTCTGCAAATAGTTGTTCGCGATTCTGATCGTCGTTACCAATGCTTCCTATACCCCTTCCGTCCACAAGACCCACTTGTGTTATACCACTTCAATCGCGTGTGCTTCGGTTTAACTTCGAGTCCATACCATGCATTGCGCACGGTAAGACAGCTCATTGATGACGACGGCGCAAAGTATCCACTTGCGAGTCGTATCGCATTTACTTCGCTATATATGGACGACATCGCGTTCTCTATGCCCAGTGAATCCGACGCCAGTGAGACCTCTCGGCAGCTGATAGACTTATTCAAGGGTGCCCAATGGGACCTGATAAAATGGCATAGCAACCGTCGATCTGTTTTAGATGACCTCCCTACTTCCCATAAAATTACAGGAGAAGTAGAGTTCGATAAATCAATGCCACATAAAATACTAGGCTTGCATTGGTCTACCGATAGTGACGCCTTTTATTTTAAGATATCTGTTCCCGCTGATGTGACGTGCACTAAGCGCGCCATCTTATCTACTGTCGCTCGCCTGTGGGACATAATGGGTTTCGTTGCTCCCACAGTCGCGCACGCCAAATTGTTAATAAAGCAGCTTCGGCAACTTAATTTAGATTGGGACGACATACCACCACCGCCAATTATTAAGATGTGGAGGCAATTCTGTGCTGAATTACCAGCTCTTAATGATTTACGTATCCCGCGACATGTTGGTGTATCCAAAAACTGTACTGCGTCACTCCTGGGATTTTCCGACGCCAGCGAGCACGCATACGGTGCCGTAGTCTACATACATGTAAAGAGCGTCAATGGTAACACCGTCCAGTTGATTTGTGCAAAGACTAAAGTCGCACCGACGAAACCACTATCTATTGCACGCCTTGAGCTTTGTGGAGCGGTTTTACTCTCAAAATTGCTTCGCAGAGTAATCGACAATTATTCTCTTGACCTTGCAATATCAGTCTATGCCTTTGTAGATTCAAAAGTAGCTCTGTACTGGATAAAGAGTTCGCCACACAAGTGGCAGACCTTTGTTGCAAACCGCATTGTTCAGATTACCGACAATATTCGCGCTGATAACTTTTATCATGTCGCAGGTACTGAGAATCCCGCTGACATACTTTCACGTGGCGTTACGCCAAATAAATTAGTTTCAAACCCCCTGTGGCTCCATGGGCCTCAGTGGACTTCGTTAGATCCATCTCAATGGCCTCTTCGTACTTTAGACAATGAGGTTATTGCAAATATGCCTGAGAAGAAGATTTTGTCGCACACTGTGTGCACATCCGTCTGTAATTCTGCGATTTATGAGCTCGCACTCCGCATCTCTTCTTGGAGTAAACTTCTACGTATAATTGCGTACGTGTGTAAGTTTGCTAAATTATTGCCCCGCCGCAGCACTACTGTAGTGACTGCTGATGATCTCAGTTTCTCTGAGGTTATAATCCTCCGCGCCCTGCAAAAACAGCATTTTGCAGTGGAATATTTAAATATTGAAGGTAACAAACCTTGCTCGCCCGCTTTCAATCGTTTAAGGCCTTTTATTGAGAATGGTTTAATCCACATTGGTGGTCGTCTTTCGAACTCCGCATAAGATTACACACAAAAACATCCAATTATACTCCCGCGCAGTGATCATGCAGTGAACATGATCATTGACTATTATCATATTAAAAATTTACACGCTGGGCCTGAATTGTTATTGTCATTGCTCCGTCAAAAATTTTGGATACTTTCCGCACGCCGCACTGTGAGAAGCAGAGTCTACAAATGTAATATATGTTTCCGGCTTAGACCCCGTCCAACTTACCCTTTGATGGCTGATCTTCCCCATAGTCGTGTAAGACAAGCTATTAAGGCATTTACACACACGGGCTGCGATTATGCCGGTCCTATCGCATACACTCCTGTACATCGTCGTGGTGTACGCAGCGAGAAGGCGTACTTATGTGTTTTCACATGCCTCACGACTCGAGCTGTACATATAGAAATCGCTACAGATCTTAGTAGTTCTAGTTTCCTCGCTGCGCTTAAACGTTTCCTCTCTAGACGAGGGCCGATTCAGTTTTTATATTCGGATAATGGAACGAATTTTAAAGGTGCCGCTTCGTATCTTCGCGATCTCTATAAATTTCTAAACGTTGAATACCGCCCAAAGCTTGAGCAAGAGTGTGCTGAGAATCGTATAACATGGAAGTTCATCTGTCCCAACTCTCCTCATTTTGGAGGCGCCTGGGAGAGTATGATCAAAGTCGTAAAAACGCATCTGTTCCGGGTTATCGGACATCAGTTACTTTCATACGAAGAGCTTAATACTGTTCTTGCGCAAATTGAGTGCTTGCTAAACTCACGGCCCTTGACAGTATTGAGTTCTGATCCTGCAGAGCCTTCAGCTCTTACTCCGAGTCATTTTTTGAATACCGCACCTTTATTGTCATTACCCGCACCCAAAGTCAAATCTGACTCTACCAGTCTGTTACACAGGCATTCTTTACTGGATAAATTAGTTCAGTCGTTTTGGGACCGGTGGAGGACGGAATACCTTCACGGATTACAGGTTCGTCAGAAGTGGAACACCCCGTCTACGGCTATCGTACCAGGCATGGTTGTAATTATGATAAATGGTAATGAACCGCCCCTTGCTTGGCCATTAGCGATTGTCGAGTCTGTTCATCCTTCGAAGGATGGCGTAGTTCGAGTAGTGACCGTGAGAACTACTAAGGGAACATATCTCCGTCCTGTTGCTCGTATTTGCCCTCTCCCAAGACAATAAATCACGATTATTTTGATTATAAATATTTATCCAAATTAGGAATTAAGTTTATATTTATATATATTAAAAAAGTATTAAACCGCAATATTATATTTATGTATACATTTTCTCGCTTACCAAGTAAGGTTAGTAGATGAGACATGCGCATTGAGCGCATCCTCTCACTTTATATACCGCTTATTTATTTGTTTTCCTTTTACTTTTATATTACGGTTGTCTTTTAAAGGTGACCCTTTAAGGGCGGGAGGAAATGGTAACGCCAGTTAACAATCTACTTTATCAACATTACATTACATATCGCATTGAGTTCGTCCTAAGTTATATCTACTTTATCAACATGACTAGTGCATATTTTTTGTTTCTTTCCTTCCTTCCTTTTCCTACCGCACGCGCTGCCGCCGAGGTGAAAAAGAGGATCTCGGCGCGCGTCATTATACTAAGTGATATTACGCCATCCGCAACGCACGGCCACCCGTCGCGTCTTATGTACATTAACCGCAAACCGCGCAGGATGAACATTGAGTTCTCCTGTTTATGTTTAATATTCACCGCATCAGACATTGTGTCTTTGTAACTCATAAAAGTGTGAGACGCCCCCGTAAGGGCAAAGGTCGAGAGTGTGGGACTTCACGAGACTGTTCCGAGAGTGCGTGTGCGCCGAACCACGTGGCGAGCTTGCTGTATAGCAGACACTCCAGGAGGAAGGCGCGGCAGCCCTCATCAGGTCAGTGCGTGCTATCCCACCTATTTATTTTCCCCTTTGCCGTATGCACCAAAATTACAGTCCACTAAATCTTTATCGAAGATACCTTAAGTTACTGGCGTCTCCAATACTAAAGTATCCTTCGAAAACAATTGAAATATTTACGGTTGGTAGCATACTGGACGTTTTAATAATACAATGGTATTTTCTTTGCTTATTAAGATAATAATTATTATAGAGGTCGACCAAGGGATATACCTTGAGATAAGTGTGTGGAATTAAAATCGTTTAGTAATTCAAACATTGTGTATTTAAATTAATATTTTTATCCGACTGCTCCCAAAGCATGAATGTTTATCTATTTATTTGGTAAGCTCTGTTGCATAAACGGCTAGATATGAGTAGATTTTAACATTTAGGTTGTCGTTAGATTCGTTTTTTCTTTGTTGTGGAAGTGACATCTAGTATATAGATATTAATATTTGTTTGTTCGTACTTAATGCGATGCCATACCGTTCATCAGATTGCGGTAGAACTTTGTCAACATATTGCTCGCACTTTTGCGAAATATAGAATCCAGAAATCATTCGTGCGAAGCCTGGGTAGATCTTTTCAGCAAACTTTTTTACGCAGGAGACTTTAAAAATCCCCTAATTTTTTTTTTACATTACCTCCACACTAGGATTTTATCCTGTATCGTAGGGGCAGTTTACAAACATAAATTTTACAAGAACAAACATCCAGACCCGAAACTTTTACTTGTAGGAGGCTATACAAATACTTGTTCCGTGCGGGATTCGAACCCGTGGCCCTTAGCGCTATAAGTCATTGCTAAGCCACTGTGCCACGGAGCCGTCGAAATTGCTGTTTCAACTATTGGGCTAGTTTGCCATTCCATATTCTTATATTAGTTATACCTACTGTCAAAAGGTGTGTTTTCATTTTGTAATTATTACGGTAAATTTTAAGAATCTTAAGGTTCAAAATACGAAATATACACGTTGGGAAAATAATGATGTGTAGTCACGAACAAAATCTTTGTAGGCTCACATAACTTTCTCGTTTCTTATACAAAAGCGAGCTCCTTTATGAATCTCCTATGTGAAGCCTACACTCTGAATAGAACTACGATGTCACATGTAGCAATTAAAACTTACGTTCTTCTAGGAGAAATATCATGTATAGCGATTACATGTTGTGTTTCATACAGATACAAAAATGAATGACCAGTTTTCCGCGAATGAAGACAATGCTTTTATTATTTTGTTGTAAATATAATTTCTTAGTTATTGGGTGCGTTTGGCAGAAAAAGGCGCTAGCAAACGCTTGTAAGCAAAATGGCGACCGTAAGCGGTAAGCGCTGTCAAATCGTAAGTAGCTATTTTCCTCCAGGTCACGATGTTAGTTTTAACCGGGGAATCTAACCTAATTTAAATATATGTTTGTAAAGTATTCATATTAAAAACTTACCAATCATGAATTTTTAATAGCATGTATATGTTTATTCATGTCATTATATTACTTAAAACTAATATTGCACAAAAGAACTTATAAAGTCTACTTCAAAACAAAAAAATTAAATAAGCAAAATTGCGGATTGTGTCAGCGCTACTGAAGTAGCAATCGTGTCCTGGCCGAAAACTATTTTAACTTTTAAATTTTTTTGATCGGTTTTGTTATTATTTTCTCACTACCTAATTATTTAGGCACCCTGTAGTGGCGGTGTAAGAATAGCCACTACCCCGTATCGTCCCGTGGGTATCGTAAGTGATGACACAAGTGAACAAAACAGGAGATGGGTAGCAGTATCTTCCTAATAACAACTCAAAACCGGCAACTCGCGTGCCAAGCGTGACATTTATCTCAAATATGGGGGTCATTTGATCTGGTTGCCACGTTTGGGCAAACAGGATATGATTTGGCAATCTATGTTCTATGTTCAACAGTTGACTTTTGATAGACTGCAATGAATGACGAATAGTTGATTGATTGACACCGTATGAATATTGCTTTATGTTTCATTGTAAAATCACTAACGATCGTAGGTTTAAATAAAATAAATAACTCCCACAACTTGTCCGTTTACGCAATTTCTTGCTTATATCAACATAGACAACATGTCGTAAAAACTTTTCGAAAACAGTTACAGTACATTACAGTTTACTGATAAATATTGGTTTATTCTATCTACCATACAAATATAGCGACAAGCTTTTAGCTGCATGCTTCCTTGTCTATATATTTTTGAAGCGGTGAAATTTGTAAAAAAACAATATGTATTATTTCACATAAGCCAAAGACTTCTACAAACGAGGCACTAGAAATAGGAATAGGTTGGTTCCCACTATAATACTCAAGAGTGCGAGATTCCATAAAAATTGGTATTGGATGTGTATGACAGTATATAATAAGATACCACAAGTAATTCAAAACCTACCTGTCATTAAATTTAAAAGAGAATCATACAAATGGCTCAGTGAAAAAGCTTTTTATACTGTAGATGAATATATATACTACGATACGTAATAGCAACTAGACTGATATAAATTTACTGGACCAATTGTGAAATATTTGTTAAGTACCTATTACCTATTTATTGATTAATTCTTGACATTTCGTTATTTTACACATTTTATTCATAAATATTATTATCTCATTATTTTATATTTGTAAGATTTGCATGCCATTAGTAATGGCTGCTTAAGCGGATGTTTAATTAATATGACCATCTTCAGTGTACCTTAACCAAACGCAAATAAATATTTCATTTCATTTCATTTCATACACACATGAAATAGTAAAATAATGAAACACACACACACACACACACACACGCGCACGCGCACTCGCACGCACGCACGCACGCACGCACGCAAGCCCGCATGCACGCACGCACGCACTCACGCACGAGGGTTTTAGTAAAATTAGCCCAAAAAGCCCTAGCGACAAATTCTGGGAACATATTTTAGATAAGTCGAACTAATAAAAAAAACAATATTTTATTAATGTGTTAATCTAGAATTATGAGTCAGGTGAGGCCTTGCAGTTATTTTGCAACTGCGCAACATATGACGTTTGAAAAAGAATTATCCAAAATTTTTTTTGCAACTTGAATATTTTTCTTTTATTTATATAATCCAAAAATATAAATTCCAGACTATTTTGTCGTTTTTACATATGACCTGACCTATCCAAATATATTTAAATAATATAACCAAAAAATATACTTTTGGCATTCTGAAATTTTTATATAATTAACATTGAATATACTTGTCAGTCGACAGACGAATTCAGTGGTTTTAACGACTCCCTGACGCGAATAAAGTTTTCAAATGATTGCTACAAAAAAGTCTTATGCGTAGCCATTGGTGCGACAGAGAAAATTCGAGACCTGCCGGCCCTAGCTTCTTGGACGGTGATTGGTCGCTGAAATACCACGTGTTCGCAGTTTACCATATAGCTCGGATTCAGTATACACGCAAATATTTAATAAATGTATATTTTTTTTGTGATATTGAAATATTTTGGGATAGTAGACTTGCTCAACAAAGCATTTTAGCAATGCCATAATAACAATTTAAAAATTAAAATTAAGAAAATTGATTAATTTTTTACATAAAACTTTTATTAAACTAATATCAATTTTTTATCGGTATAAATGTTTCACATATCAACTGACAGTATTCTAATAGAGAATAATATTTATCCAGATTAATTAATTTCCTAATTAACGAAAGCGTTATTGATAAGGTTATTTTAACAAACAGTTTTTGAAAATATTAACTTTCTTATTAATTAATGAAAACTCTCTCTCTCTTCACTGCTCTCTGATGATTCACTGTCTGGTAGATCATCTTCACTATCTGACAGAGCGTCTCCACAGTTTGATATGATCGTCTTCAATGTCTTGCATAAAAAATACAGAGAAAAATTAGACACTCATTTTCTTCGGTATTTTATTTCCTGAAAAAGCAATTTTCAATTAGTGTTCAGTAAATATTAGAATTGAAATATAAGAAAATGATATTAATTTTTTTGTGTCTTTGCTTTATTTAATTCCAAAGCATTCATAACAGAAGGCGGCACAAAATCTCCGAACCAGTAAAATTGTAATTTTCCATCTTAAGGGCGCCATCCATTTCTTGTTAGTGTACTCGTATAACGTAAATGATCATTTCGCCAGATATTGGTTATATATTGAGTGATTGAAGTTGTTGATGTAATTGTACTGCACATGGGAGCAAATTTGGTGCGTCACAGTTTTCAAATTATTTTGAACGGCTCATCAGGAATCTTCGCTTTATATGTAGAACCAAATTTCAGAATCTTGCATTATTCACATCAGTAACATTTTTGAATCCATACATTTCGCAGACGTATTTTTCCAATACTGAAAAAGTTTCATATCTTGAACCTGTCACATGAGCCAATCCAAGATTGGTGAACGATTTTTGGTAATATTCATTACCTTTCAAAATTTGGAAAGGCATCTTTATATTCTTGAAGAAAGAAGTCTTGTTTGGTTGAATAAAGGTTGGTTTGCAAAGGCTAAGGTTGTCATTGAATGAAAGCCAGGTAAACTGGAACACACTTTTGGTCCTAATTCCGTTGACAACTACGATATATTTATTAATCGTCTTTCCCTGTTGTGTCCGTGCTCCATATAGACCCACAAAATTATTGAGGTAAAGTAATACAAAATCCAACAGTCAGGTATAAAAAAGATCGCCTGAAATGCAGCTTGATGAATATTTATTTTACGCACTTCTACTTTTATTAACTTCATCATATTTATTAGATGTTATCATTATTTTCAACACATATAAGATAATTATGAAATAGTGTATTTTACCTGATGATGATGTTGATGATTCAGGAAAGGTGCTTGCGGATTTGAATATGTGCTGTTTCATCAGTGCTGAAAAATTTCTATAGCACTGGGCACCCCCTGCCCTTTTGTCGGTGCTACGTACATATTCAGGTAAAATCGCATCATTAATAATAATCACTTTATCACTAGTGTTTTTCAGTAAATAACCTTAAAATTTTGAGTTACTACAATAATTCTTATCACTACAATAATAGAAAACAATTTGAACCATGTACACAGATATTTGGTACATATAAATATGTATAGATCATGGTAACACTCAGAGCAACTATAAATTAATTAAAAACGTTCGAAAAAGCTTAAAAAACACGAACTAATTTCCAAATTGCTACGTTTATTATTAAAAAAATATTAAATACCGTAAAATTCCCTAATTTTGCACAAATTTAGAGGTTTTTGCAATATTTCTTGACACGCATAGAAAACGTGACATATCACATCTAAAGAAAAAATGTTAATCAGAACTTTGTGCGCCTATCAAATTAAAAATTATAGTAGAATATATATTTTACACCTCATATTTTCTAAGAAATAAGCTTCGAAATAGCCAGGCAAAGTTAATGGCATTTCCTCTACTTTGCCTAGGCAAAAATATCGCAGTTTAAAATGCGTTTCCAAATAAACAGATTTCGCTCCCATAAAGTATTGGTTTATTATTCCTACTTATCTATGACATAAAGTGTAAAACTTTTGATTTTTTTATTACGAAAGTAGGCAATGGTAATCAAACATTTTGAACATTTAGTCATTTTATGGGAAATCTGTCAGGGTTGTCACTTTTCATCACAAGGAACACTATTGTTCTCCATTTTCACTAAAAATCTTTAAAAAAGCATAAATTTTCAACAGACACAACTAAAACAAACATAAATATTGTAATGTAAATTGAACTTGTAAACGTATAGCCCGCGCGCCCGCGCTCTCTGAAATAACTTCAGAGCAAAGCACGGCTTTTGGTTCTATAGTAATTGCTATATAAAGGAGGCTTCGCCATTGCGTCTGGGTATTTAACCTATTTCTGCCGCCAAATGGCAGTGTTTGCACTGCCGTTTTCCGGTCTGAATGGTATAGAGGACCAGTGTTACAGGCTGTGAAGTATTCCATCTTAGTATTCTGAGGTGACACGCAACTGTAGTTATCCTCATTTGAAGTTGGCTGTAGGCGTCTATGGTCTGTAGTAGCCACTTACCATCAGGAAGACCGTAAGTGCGTTTGCCATTTCAATTTTATTTAAAAAAACTCTCTTATGACGTAGATCTCCGCCATTGGTCTTAGTTTTTGTACAAGAACGGGTGATCAACGAGCACAGAGAATGACGGTGGACAATGAGCACCTACATCTATTCTGCGATAATAATAATCAAAATACAGAAATGTCTTCACCCTGCGACCTAAGAAGGAATGGCATTTTTCTGCCATAGCGCCATAATTGATGGTCACCTCTTACAATGCTCAAGATTACAATGGAATAGTGAACTTTCTTATGCCTCCATAACACGGTTCAATATTTCGTATATCCTTGTATAAAGCAAAAGTAATAAGGCAAATTTACAGCCTCTATAGGTACGTCCCATTTTTGGGCATAGGCTTCCGTGTTTATATAATACTTTTCATTTTATTTTCTCAAACATGCAGATTTCCTTACGATGTTCATTTAACAATCAAATTGGTGCCGGTGAGGATATAGAGCTATAGCTATAGAGCTACCGGTAATTTATTAAAAATTAACTTATACATACTAATATGTTATATAAAATTGTGTACAAAAGATTTTACTATGAAACCACGAAATACCGTACTAATTATTTATTGCAAATTCTGGAGATATTACGAGAGCCTATTGAGTGTCAAGAGCCTGTCGAGTGTCTCCGAGAAATGGAATTTTTATTTTATATGAAGAGGGTGATAAACGAACACAGTCCACCTGATGGTAAATGGATACTGTGGTCCATAGAAATGCACATCCACCCTTGGAAATAATCAAAATACAGATGTGTTGTCACCCCTGAGGACCAAGTCGGAATACCTTATTTCCATTAAAAAAGGTCTCCGGTTCTCTGCACTCACCGTACGAAATGCTGGTATTCTGTGAGAGCATGGTCCTTCCCCGATCGAGCCGACCCACTTGTGCTACAACCACAATAGAGCTGCAACATGGCTCAACCGCGTATAGGAATTATACGCGGTTGAGCCATGTTGCAGCTGTTTCGTGAGTAAGTTTTTTTTTTGCGTAAGTTCCTCGCTAAAATAACAAAATAAAAACCATTTTGAAAATTTTACAGTTTGTAAAATAGTAAATCTGCGATTAAAAATCAATAATTTTTAACAGAATCATTTTAATCAGACATAGGAGAGAAATTTATTACAATTTTTACATTTATAAAGAGTTCCATCATTAAACAAAAGTAAATACAACAGGAAAGCAATAAAGATCACATATTTTAATGATATCCTTCTTTTGATAACTTTATCAACAGCTTTGAGCCATCAAAGGTAACGAATTGATATTATATAATAAATGCTCGAATATAAAGCAGTGCTTACTGCTTTCAATAAATTATTTTGCGTTTTTGTTGGCAATTACGATTGATACACAATACCTTTAATATTACAGTAAAATTATATCTTTAATATTATATCATCACAACGAAAACAAAATAGCTTAGTTAGTCACACCAATTACCATTCTATCCCGTGTTACCAACACTACCAACTTTTCGAACTTAGGAAAAATTTAAGTTCTATACCCGCAAAAATGGTATTAATGCCTCAAATTTTTTTCACCAATCTATCTTTCTATTTACCTAATCTTTCAATAAATATGATAAGAATAGAGAGAGGACATTACATTATGCTCTGACCAAGGAGAATATAATCACTACGTTTAAGAGGCGGGACTTCCTTACTAAAAGTAAATGTATGAATATTTCGCAACTCAAACTACTTTTACTAAAGAAAAATTAAAATAAAATTGTCTCAAGAAGATTGAAGGTTTTACATTAATAGATTCTAAGTCTACATTAATTCAAGTGAATTCCCCATTATCACTGCTATAAATTGTCTTCAGATTCAAGTAAGTTTATTTATAAGAATAAAGGTATTCAATATTAATAATTAAAAACTATTAAACAGGATATACTTAACTTATCGTGATTCCTTTCTCAATTTTTGATTTTTTTCGGATTTATTATGGGAGTTGATGATCAATGATCCTACTTTCACATGGGGTTCCATAAATTATAAAATATTTTATAAAAGAGGTGAATTATTTGTTACCCAATAGAAATATTAATTATAAGTATCACATTATTATTGGAAGGTCTTTAGAAAACTTTAAAAAAATATAGGTGGTAGATCTACTTACTTTTCAAAGTGATCCTAACTACCAACTTCTGAAATCATTTTTACCTCCGAGAAAGAAAAACTTCGAGTCAGTAACACTGACTCCATCATAAGCATATATTGTCCAGCAATTTATTATTTCAAATCTACTCCTCAGACCTCAATGGAAAGCATTCGGTGGAGCGTGTGGCATGGGGGCGTATTTCCCATAAAATTTTAATTGATGCCACTGAAAACACTTAGATACAAAATTGTTGCTTGTCGTGACGCCGTGCACGCCCCGACAAACCTTTGAGATCTTAGTCCAAAACCTGAGAGGAGAGATTTATGCGTTGCTTGCGGTAAATCGGTGCGTTTGGAATACAAGTTACAGTTGTCAAGAAATTCTTAGTAGCAACCCGGAGTCACGAAGCTGGCAATATTTCAATCCCCGTGCCTTAGAAGCAAGTAAAACAGTTGGATATGAGTAATCTCTTTACGGTCGTGTTGGATTACTGTCCCATCGAACTATGATAATAAGGACTAAGGGACTATATAGTAAAGAGTGCACCTGTGCTTGCAATACACTCGTGCACTTTAATATTGCCCTGTGTAGATGGTCAGTTTCTGTAAAGATAACACACCGCGGACAACACCGCCGTCGGGTGACGTCAACGCTTGGTTAACATGTTCCCTACTTCACAATCGATAATAAAAAAACATCAATTATAATTAGGAAATTACTGAATAATTGTAAACTTAAATCCAACTAGAATTTTATCAAAAGAGAAATGAACTGAAAACGGGCACTAAATCAATTTGACGTAGCGAACTTAACGATCATGTAGTTGAAAAATCACTAGACCGAAATTTAACAGTAAGTTAGATTGCAGACAGACTGCAGCTTTATATAATTTATGAACGTACAACCAGTTGCTATATATGTACGCTCAAGAATGAATCCAATATACCTATTATTTATTAAGCCTTAACTGAATCAGTTTCAGTTTGAAAATGCAAGTTAAATACAAATAAGTTCTGCCTATTGCATTTTTAAACAACAAACATAATTTATTCCTCATTCTTGGTGCGCCAATGCATTCAACGTCACCATCGTTATTATTATCATAGCCAACAAGTTCACGGCTGAACATCGGCCTACCCCCACATATTATAGAAACAACAGTTTTGTTGTTTCTATAATCTGTGCCTGCCCCACAGGTGCCATAAAGCACTGTCCTCAGTCACCTGCATCCATCGATCTTACCAGTCGTCACTTCACTTAGTATAGCGCAGCCCTACACTTCACTAATAGGTTCGAGGTTGTCACTCGAACCTATTAGTGAAGTGTAGGGATCCCCCCCCCCCCCTTATACGATAAAATACCCACGTCAAGCACTAAACTTTTTACGAGTCGATAACAAGGTCGAAGAAGAATGTGTATAAGTATATACATTCTTATGACATACTAAACAAACTTCTTCAAACGAACAATTAACTTTTAAGTACAGTAATCAATCATTTTAATTGTTGTTTAGAGAACAACATCATAAGAAAACTCTCTCTTCAAAATTTTAAATCCCTCAATAGATCCCGTATACCAATTAATTTCGTAAACATAATCTATCATAAAAAAGACTTATGCTAAAACACGAAATTGTGAATAAAATACTCAGAAGATGTAAAGTTTAAGTCTATACACAAACATTAAAATTTTATAAATAGCAAAATTTTCTTGATTGACTGTTGTACTGTTGTTCAATAATTCCAATCAACTTTCAAAACACTTTTATAGACCTCTGTTGAACATAGGCCTCCTATTAATGGGGAGGGTCAGAGTTTCTTATTTTCTAGTCGTTAAGAACGGAACGAAGGACGCTACTTTTTTTTATCGAGTGTTTAATTTTGCATCTTCCGCCTTCCATATATTTTTTTTCCTTAATATTTTAACACTTTCACGGACACTGGACACTGCACCAAGTTTGAAATATGACACTAACAAATTCCATACAAATTACTACCACGCCTATATACTTCCTGACACATAGCAATATATTTGTACAATTGTGGTGAGACAGTACGCTTCTGTACGTGGCCCGAAATAATCGTGCTGTCATATCGTAGTCAAAGTTATAGTCTTCTAATGACAGTACGCTTATGTACGTGGCACGAAATAGTCGTGCTGCCACGTCGTGATTTAAATTATAGTCTTCTAATGACAGTACGCTTATTTACGTGGCACGAAATAGTCGTGCTGTCACATCGTAATTAAAATTATGGCGTTCATATGACAGTACGCTTCGGTACGTGCCACGAAATAGTCGTGTTGTCGCATCGTGATTGATATCATCGTGTGCTTATGACAGTAAGTCTCTGTACGCATCGCGAATAGGCGTACTGCCATGTTGCTATCAAGATTATGTGTATAAATAAGTGTAGTATGACAGTACGTCAGTTTACGTCCCTACCATAGGAATCATGATGATAATAATCAAAACTTTGTGAAACAAAAAAAAAATGTTTTATTGAATAAATCAAAACTATGGAAAATCATATTTTTATATAAAACTTAAAAAAAAACAACAAAATAACAGTCTTATAATTATTCTTGTCATTCTTGTTGGAATTTCGAATTAAATCTTTTCTTTTTTCTTCTTTCAGGCCGATCAATTTCCTGATTAACTCTTCTCTGTATGTCACATACTCATACTTCTTATCTTTTTTCACAAAATTTTTATAAATGTAAAAGGAATTCCAAACTGTGGTGTCCATAATATGAAATAGGACCTTTTTATACCACCTTATAGTTTTTCTTGGTGATGAATAATAACTTATCATCTGATCCAAGCGATCAACACCGGACATGGATTTGTTATATCTATTCACTTCTATGGGTTTAGTTTTCTTTTTTCCAAATCGGTTTGTGACTTCAATGAGCACTGGATGATCCATGGTGGTAACCATATAGACGTCTCTTTTATCTTTCCAGGCACTTACATAGACTTTTCCTTTCCTAGCCCACACATGCTGGCCTTTTTGGAGTTTCTTTTGTACAATTTCTTTAGGATTGTCTTTTCTTGTCTTACGCAGCGTGCCGTTGGTGTGTGTTTTCAAATCAAGTAATTTTTCAGAAAGGGTCACTGAATTGTAGTAATTGTCCATAAATAAGTTATGCCCTTTTAAAAGATATGGGCGCATTAAACGCAGTACCAGTTTGTCAGTCCTCCTTTCATTGGCTTCAATATTTTCTGTTCCGCTATACATTATAATATTTAAAACGTATCCATCCGCTGTAGTTAAAACGTAAAACTTTATGCCATACCTAGCTTTTTTTTTATTTTATGTACTGACGAAATATTAATCGTCCTCTATAAAGTAGCAAAGACTCGTCAAGAGACAAGTCTTGACCTGGATTGAATACATTTCGAAAATTTTGAGTCACTGTGTTTATAAAACCTTCAATTTTTCCAGACCCTTTCGCACCCAAATCAGCTACATACAGACATCTTAAAATTTGCTCATACCTTCTGCAAGACATTGTATAGTTAAAGATAGGGTGAAAATACAAGGGGTCGTCATATGTTAAAAGTTTCCTTTGTTGTGGAACACGAATGTGACCATTTAATAAAGTAAGACCTAAAATTTTTTTCATCTCTTCCGGATTTGTTGCTCGAAAGGCAGCATTGCGTGCACGACGTGTATGTGGCCTATTTGTTTTGGTAAGAGCAGCTCCATAGGAATTTGTTCGTTCAACCAAATACTCTATCATCTCTATGGTAAATAAATGGTCAAATACTTCTTCGCATGTGGTATTTTCATGAACTTCAAATGTCGGGCCTTTCTCTGGAGATCTAACGTCAATAGAAGCAATATTTGAGACAGTATCTTCCCAAATTGTGTCATTTGGTGGAGGAGTCCCTCGACGTACTGTATTTACTGAACTTCTTCTTCTGCTCGGTCCAGCCTCATTTAAATTTGGCTGAGATTGTGCTTGATTTTGTGGAGATTGATCTTGAACCACCTCATTCAGCTCCTCTCTCATTCTAGCTGTAAGTTTTTCTTCTCCTCTTCTATCCTGAAAAGGCTCCTGAATTTTTGGAAATTGAACACCAATCACCTCATTAATCTCCAGACTCATTCTTATTTCTTCTTCGTCTTGTTGATTTCTATATTCCGGTAGCTCATAATTTTGTTGTAAGTGAATAATATCATTGTTATCTTTATGATTTCTAACAGCATTGTTCTCTTGACTTTCATACCTTTGAACGCTGCTTTCTTTCTCATTCCCTGCTACTTGAATTTGATGGTGATCGAAAATACTACAATCGCTTATGTCGGAATCACGTTCGGTTTCATCAAAGTTTCTTTCATTAACAGAATTCTGGTCTAACTGCTCGCCATTATCGCTTTGATCGCCAGCAGAACCATGATACGACTTCTCGCTTTCAGACCCAATTCTTTGTCTATTCCGTTCAAAGCGACTTCTATGAACATTGAAAATTTCACTGTAGTCACTGCTGCTATCTTCATCTTCATCAGCGGGCTCGTAATTGTGGTCTGAACCATATTCACCATCATCGTCAGAATATGGATCGTGGTTAGATTCATCATCTCGAAACAACGATTTTGGCTTGCCTCTGCTCAATTTGTTTCTTTTTGAAGCCATCTGAAGATCATAAAATTTTATGTTGTGACAGTACAATCTTGATACTGTTTGGGTTATGACAGTAAAAGTAGATCTTCATATTAACCGTAAACGAATACCGCGCTTATTTACGTAGTGGCAAATAAGGAAAAAAATATTTTATCGTAAATAAGCGTTGTGTCGTAATATAAATTCAAATGTCACGAAAATGGATGTACTGTCCGTGAATGTGTTAAAAGAGAAAGGGTTGGTCATAAATATCTCGTATCGTATTTTTTTAACATTTTACAGCATTTATTTTAAAACGATAAATGAGAACTGTAACTACAAGCAATATTTTATTTTTATTATTATTCTTATTTATATTATTGATATTCATTATTTTCGTGATTATTTTATTAAATAACGGCTTGGTGGCGCAGATGCGTTGAAATGACCTACAAATAATTGGTCGAGTTTGGGTACTTGATCAAATGAAATGTATGTCTATACGAATAAACTCTTTCTCTCTTAATTGCGAGGTTAATGCCTTTTTTTTACTTCATAATCTTATTTAAAAAAGTAATCAAATTGGTTAATAAATTTATGGTTTTAGTCATTATTAAAACCAGTTGCAGAAAATTTTATATGAATTTTACAACAACCTTATAATTTTTTTAAATTAAAACTAACTTAACTACATTAAGTTTTCCATTTTAGCGTCGACTATATCCACTTTTATTATAGCAGTTAACACCTTTGAGACTTTTTTAATTAAATTTCTCTCGACGTGACATCATTGTTGTAATTAAACCTTTCCGTGTTACAAAAGTAATGTTAATAAGATCCAATCTCGAGAGCTCCACAAGCTATAAATCAGGTGTTTTTTACTAACGATAAATGGACCCATAGCCGTTAATTATCCGACTGCCCTAGAAGGAAGGTAAGGATTTTTTATTTATTTAGCCATGCTATTATGTCATTAAATCTGAATATCCCAAAATAAAAGGGACACAAAAATAGGAATAAGAACTCTCTCATACCTCTGTAACATAATATATACATAGGCCTCCATCATAGATTGCTTCATAATATTTACATAGGATATTTGCCATAGTTGCCGTGCTCGGCAAGCGGGTTGGCAACCGCAGTTTTATTGAAGTGAAAACTTCTTTAGCATCGTTGTAATTTGAAAGTCTATGGAAACGAAAAATGACAGTAAAAAGAGAGAGACACATAAATTCATGAGATTTAAAGTGGAAGAAAATGAGATAGGCAGCATTATAGCTCAATGCTCGCGAGAAAAAGTTGTAAACGCCACCGAATACGGCGTCGCTTACGCGTTTTGTTCAACAAGGTACGAAGGTGTCGTGTACCTATGGATTAAACAAGCGGTGAAGAACGGCCAAACCTCAACTTAGTAATAGGTAAAATTGATATAAATCTTTTTGTAATTAGTGAGTACTATATAAGGGAATTAATCTACTCGTCGTAATAATTAGTGGCTGTCCCGTACTTTTAAAAGTACTTTTAAAAGTACATTAATAATATCGAAGACTTCTTTAGATATTTTAAACATGGTCTGATTAAAATAAATCGTTTAAAAAAATAAGCAATAAAATAAATGACTCCAAGTAATACTAATATGAATAAAAAATAACCATCAAAACCGGTAGTAGGTAGTTTCGTGCGTTTCCCATCTGTATGGTTCACGTGTCATTATCTATGATTTTCATATAGAAATGGCAGCCACGTGGCGGCGGTGGTAAGCAGTAAAAAATTAACAAATGCAATTCACATATTCACAACTTTTATAAATTCAGGCCATCTAGCGTCTATTTTACGTACCACCTCGGCGATAAAGTAACTACTTATAGAATGAAGTAGGTGGCGCTATTATAATTTTACTCGAAAGAAAATATATAGATGTTATATTTTCTTGTCTAATATAGTATCTAATATATATATATATATATATATATATATATATATATATATATATATATATATATATATATATATATATATATATATATATATATATATATATATATATATTAAAAGGAGTGTTACATTTATCTTAATATATAGTATATGTTTGTCCGCGATGGATTACTAAACTACTTAACCGATTTTAATCAAATTTACAGACCGTGTGCAGTTTGGTCCAAATTGAGAGATAGGATAGTTTTTTCTTGCCCATGAGTGACCCACAATTTTTATTTTTTCCGAATTTAACGATTAACAACGTCTGCCTGGCAAGCTAATTTAACTTAAAATATAAGTCTTAACATTAAATAAATCATTTGTCGTAAAGTATTTGTGTTTTATATTTAATTTCATTCGTAGGATTCACTTATGTCGCGTGTGAGCTGCACGCATGTTTATTTTTTATTTTTGGGTGTTATCAGGAAGACGCTGCTGTCTATCTCCCGATTTTTTCCCCCCTGTTCACCTCTTGCGACACCCACGAGATGATATAGAGCAGTGACACACTACACGGGAAATAGCACATTACAGCTCATCACAAACCGGCTATGAAATAACTTAACAACTTGGCTGTCGAAAATGTATAACCTATTTTGTATACTCCGGGCTAGGGAGAATGAAGTGAATAATATTCCAACCCGTAGTTGCTATATCACTTGATTGCTTTTCGCTATTAACAGTTATTGTCCGGAGTAAACAGCGGTACGAGATAGACGCACTTCCACTATTTCATCGATTCCCTCTCATATATATTCATTGGTATGTTGATACATCTGCTCCCTTCACGATCACTTTTTTTTAATTATCGCTCTAATGTAATAGTATAATCACAAATTCCCAACAGTACTTGTTTAATAACTGATACGGAGATAAAAGTCATCGAAGCCTTTTACCATACTTTTTAATTTTGCATATTGGAATGACCATTCAAGTAAAAAAAAATTAAATTTGCGGACTTTATACATTCCACTGCAAAGCACAGGTATCCTATTACTGAAAGGGTTATGGACTATTAATATAGTATAATATATAAATATAATATAATTATAATGAAGTATTCAGTTCGTGAAATAAAATATTTCGATTATACATATTATAGTCTTAACTTTACATGTCTCGAAATATTTTGTTTCTTAGTCAAGCAGGTTTCCTCTCAATGTTTTTTTCCTCGCCGAACATGTGGTGGTAGCAAGCAATTTAAATTAGAATTATTAATTTCATTGTTGCCGGTGAAGTACAAACCAGGGAGCATCATTATCATCATCATCATTATAGCCCTTCACAAGTTCACTGCTTAACATTGGCCTCTCCCCCGTGGAATGCGACATAGCACTGTTCTGAGCTACCTGCATCCATCGACTTCCTGCACGACGCGTAGATACTGTGAAATATTTTACTGTAATCATTTTATGTATTTGTGGAAAAACAAATCCTCATTTATTGAAGTGTAAACTGGTAGCAAACCAGTTTGCCGTATCATACTGGAGAATCATGTACTTGAAAAATCTCTAGACTGAAATTGAATCGTACGTTAAACTGTAGGTTGAGTGCAGCTTTAAATATTTATTTTATTTTTAATTTTATAGTGCTACACCCCATATAGCTAAACCTTAATATTAAAATATGAGCGTGAGTGTGTGCGTGTGTGTAATGTATGTAACGTAGTGCATGTATATATGAAATGTGTTTATTTTTATTTTTTATAGGAGAGGGCGCAAGCGAGCACACGGCTCACCTGATTGAAACCTGATTCACCTGACGGAGTGACTACTGGCGGAATTGCGGGTGCATTGTCGGCCTTTTAGAAAGAAGTAAGCTTTTTTCGTGAAGGTCCCTAAATCGTATCGGTCCGGAAAAATCGCCGGTGGTAAACTATTCCACAGAGAGGTCGTATGCGGAAGAAAACTCCTTGTGAAACGTACAGTGGACCGCCAAGCATCCAAATTGTGTGGATGGTATCGGGAGGTTTGCAGCGTAGTGCTTTCATGAAATTTGGTGGCTGGGATTAATCCGAACAATTCCTCAGAGCACTCCCCGTGATAGATGCGATAAAATACGCAAAGAGATGCAACATCTCCTAGCAGCGCCAGTGAATCGAGCCAATCAGAAAGCACTCGGTCGTCGACGATTCGAACCGCTCTGTGCTGGATGCGGTCAAGTGGAAGGAGCTGGCACTGGGGAGCCCCGGCCCAGAAATGGGAATAGTATTCCATGTGCGGCTGAACTTGCGCCTTGTAAATTTGCAGACGGTGTGCCGGCATAAAATTCTGTCCCGCTCTGCTGAGCATGCCAAGCTTTTTAGAGGCCAATTTGGCCTTCTCTTCCAACTTACCACGAAACTGCACGTCACTTGAAATGTCTTCTCGTGCCTTGAAACTGAGGAGATACGACAAAGGGATTCTTTTTAGCGGTTAACGCGCAAACTTGTCTCTTCTGAGTATTAAACTACACTTGATTTCGTCGCCCCCAATCCGAGACTTTGTTCAGCAAAGACTCGACTTCAGACACAAGATTGTCCTGGTACTCGGAGATGTTTTTTCGAGAAATATTATCAATGAATGTTGCTGGTTTGTAACATATCAATGATATGCAGAAGAAACAGCGTTGGTGATAGCACGCAGCCTTGTGGAAAACCAGCATTAATAGGCTTGTAATCGGAGCTTGCACCGTCTACAACGACCTTGATGCTCTGACTGATCTGCAAGAAAGTTGTTGATCCAATTGCACAATTTCTCGGGAAGCCCATAGGAAGGGAGCTTCGAAAGAAGCGCTTTGTGCCATACCCGATCGAAGGCCCTCCCAATATTCAAACTAACGGCCAATTCCTCTCTCTTGGACTCTACTGCCGCCACCCATCTAAGAGTCAAGTAGACCAGAAAATCACCAGCTGATCGACCCAGATGAAAACCATCGGCGATCACTAATCAGCTGGTCATCCTCAAGGTACCTCATGAGCTTACAGTTTACAATGGACTCTACTAACTTAAGGTTGCCACTGAAAATCAGAGCTAGGATAACATTCAGCCATTCAGAAAATAAAAGATAATATCTTTTATCTTTTATTTTCTGAATGGCAGTCCTATTTAGACCATTTCCATAAAATAAGTTTTTAAGGTTAGATATTCGTTTTTTATATTTATTTTGTACCTGTATGCCTTTTTTAAAATATTCTATTTTTCATTGAAATGCAATTATTAAAAATATTTTGAGTATCCAGTGTAAATTTGTTAAAAATGGCCAAATAAAATAAAATGCATTAAAATTTTAATAGAAATTTTTTAATGATTATTGTTATAAATAACGAAATAAATGATCTACTTCCTACCTAAAACTTTTGACCGCTGTCATAAATATTCATGATAAAAACTAATCTAACAGCACGACAGCGCTACCTATAAGTATATCGAGTTAACCTGGGTACCAAAATTTTGTGCAGATTTCTAGATTCAGTATTCATAGTTGACTGTATTTGTAATTTTTTTTATTGTTAGTAAATGTGTATGCAGTGCTATAAGTAATTTAACATTTACGGTTCTCACGCTAATTGTTAAGTAATTTATTAGTAAAAATAAATATTGGTAATCCAAATACAATAAATATAAAAATCAATTAATTGTTTTGGCGCTATTGATTTTATCTGCCAATAATTATTTACAACGTACATAAAAAGCGCTTGCTTTTAGTTTGTTTAAATAAGAATTTCTCGAAGGTAAAACTTGTTGTAGACCATCACCAAAAAGTGTGAAATAAATAGCACAATCTAACTTTACGAGTGTAATGCCATTTATTAGATTGACAGCATGGAATCGATAGATACTCCCAACGAGGATGAAATATTGATCTCGATTTGGCAACATTTTATTTTAAAACACTGTGTAGTTTCATTTAATAGTGCTCCTGTTTTCTTTTTTATTAAACAAAACCTTTTCTTGTATATATTTTATTCACCTATTTAAAAAATAATATATATATATATATATATATATATATATATATATATATATATATATATATATATATATATATATATATATATATATATATATATATATATATATATATACAGATAGATACTCTAAAACATTACGTTAATTCCGTAAAGTTTTTACAGTGTAAATAAAGATTTGTTAAAGTCCGACCACAGCGCCATCTATTGGGTCCAGATTTTGTAATTAATTTTGACATTATAGTAATATATTATGGATATAAGTAATTTCGGTATACAAGTAAATAATTTGTTAATAACTACCACTGCAGTACCATCTATCGGATCTACGCATAGTTATAAACCATCATCTTGACAAAACAAATGCATTGCGTGAATATAACCTCAATCGATCGAGTATAAGAAGTTACACACTCATTGTGAGATGAACAAACGATTTTAAAATTAAAGCTGGTAGGACTCCTGTCGACATAGGAGTTCATCTGGATAGGTACCTATATAGGGGTACCTATTTATTTATTTACTTACCTTATCTCTTCTCTTATCTTATCTCTGCCACCAAGTAGCAGTGCTTGCATAGCTGAGTTCTGTCTGAAGGTAAAAGAAGCTAGTATAATTACAGACTGTGAGGTATTCCATTTTAATCCTCAGAAAGTAGCTATAGCCTTCTTTGTTTGAAGGTTGTAGCTGTCCATGTACTTCAGTCCCTAGTTACCGTCACGTGGACTATTATTTCGTTTGTCACTTCAGTTCAAAAAAAAGAGATATCACATTTAACCTAATCATCTTTCCCTGAAAATTGTATTAAAGTCAACTTCAATGGCGGGAAAATCTTGTAGCCTCAAGCCAGCAACAAAAAAGGAAGATTTCCTTTACATTTAAGAAGTAATCCACTTTAATTAATTATATAATTTTTAAACTTTTTAAACCAATCCAAATTAATCTTCTTCCCATCGTTCGGATGCTGACTGTAAAACTTTTTGAGATAAGTTTTTATAAAAGGGCCGCAAGTGGGTGTCAGTCTTTGTAGACTGAACTTGTGTTAGTCGTGATAATTAAACAAAATATATTACCCCTATAGCATAGAAATACAGATATTCAAAGAACCTTACATTTCTTCACGTTTTCTTAATTAATTTCGTGGGAGGAAAACATATTTTATTGAAATTAAAAATGACTTGAAACTTTATGTTGTATTTATCCCTTTCTTTACAAAATGAACTAAATGCTGAAAAAACGAATAAAAAGGTATAAAAAATACTGATTAATTTCTTTACTTTCTTAAACGTATCATAAGATAGAAAATTGTTTCCTGGACAATACCCTGAAAAGACCACCCATCAATCAGTGGGTTTACTTCTACTGATATCTTTTAAGTGCAAGTATCGTTTAATGCAAGTAAGCTTCACTTTGCATACTAGACGCATTGAATCAGACTGATTTTTAATAAATTTATCGCGATACAGCTTTGTACCCCGTAACAACGCGTAAAGCCTTCAAAACATTGTGATTTCAAACACATTTAAAAATAAACGCGCTAAAATCCCTAAACACGGTTTTATTCTCTAAAATATTATCACCAATACGATATATGAACTTGTATTTTTGCTACGCTACGGTATATCTAAATAATATTTCTTTAATGGCCAACTGATATAGCACTAAGGAATCATGAACAGTGGGTACTTGTTACACGTGTAATTATTACATATTTAGCAAAAGCGACCCCCGCCCCGATTTCGCCTGGGATCTATCAATGTGACGGTATTTACATTTAAGATAATCATCAAAGTCCATTTATATTATAAATTATTCAGTTTTTGAAAAAAAAATCTTCAAGGTTTTCGAATAACATAAATATAGCCTAAATAAAACCTGGTATTGATTTCTATCCGTTCGTCGAGTTGCATTACAATCGGATCCGCCATTTTAACGATAAGCTCGGACAAACAGACAAAATTTTTGTACATTTATTTGTATAGATAATAATTGTTCGACAATCATTATAAGATATGGTTTATATGAATAATAATACTAAATTGAATTAGTATTTCGGTTAAAACTTTGCGTATGAAAATCTTGTAGTCTATGAACTGTTAAGTACTATTAATACTGTGTACAAAATATTATATTCATATTTAGAACTTATTTATTTTTCTATTCATCAAAATTCTTTATATCGTGTCTTTGGCTGGTCATCACTTAAAACTTTTGTCGAATCTCGTTTTTCAATTATATAGAAATGCACATAATATCTGTTTGTTTTTATTCAATCTCCCTCCCATGGCGCAAGAAAACGACTCTTTGAAATCTATCTCCTCCGTAACCCACCACCGGCCGTAAGCCAATTTACATAATTATTTCGGCAATATTTGTAGCTCAACGCAGACAAGGTTTGTAAACAATAAAAATCTGAATTTGATTTTTTTTTATTAACTATCTAATTAATTCGCTAATAAATTAGCAAATTCCTTAGATGAGCTGATTAATTTACATCTGCGCAATGTGACACCATTTGATTTAATCTTTTGTTGAAATAAAGATAGTTATGACTTTAGACTTTTACTCCGCTCCGTTTATGATGCTAGCAAAACGTGTGGGTAGTAAAAAAATAAATAAAAATTATACCGGTCGATCGTTAACCAAGAAGCGAGTTCATTGTGTTCCTATCAACTATAAGGCGGTGGTCCAAGTATAATTTTAATGCATAGTTTCATCATTATAAATATATTCAAATAATCTTCTTTTAAAAATATTGATTGAAGTCGCTTCTTTTACATGTTTTGGAAGTTGATTGTATAACTGTGCTCCTCCAAATGTTATGTTATTTTTTCCATAGTTTGTTCTTACGGCCGGTAACACAAAATTGCTGGCTCGGCGGGTTATATATTTGTTTATTTGACTTTTTTTTGTGAATGTTATTTATGAGTGAATAAGCTTGTGAGTTATAGATAAGTAGACATGTATTATACGTAAAAAGTTGTTTAATATTTAAAATTTTTGTGTTTTTGTAAATCGTTTTCGATGGTGTTAAGAAGTCATAGTTGTGTAAGATTTTAATTATTTTATTTTGTAATATTTGTATTGGTTTTAAATTACTTTTAGCTGCAGTACCCCATATTTCAATTTGATACAGTAAGTGAGGCTTCACCAACGTATTGTATATTAAAAGTCGAGCATGTTTCGGTATACATCGGACTATTTTATACAGTGCGCCCACAAGTGAGGAGAGTTTGTTGTGAATATATTGCAAGTGAGCTATTCCTATTCCATGTAATGTTTTTATCCAGTGTTAAGCCTAGGTATTTTTCTTGGTTAACTTGTTGTAATACCTCACCGTTAATACTAAGTTTAGGTAGAATTCCAATAAGAATCATAATATATTCTGCACGTAACAAATTATGATTCTAAAGTCGACACGAAAACATTTTCACTATTTGCACAAGTCATATCTTTTGTAACTTCTGTTTTAGAACACTAGATAAATGTTTCAATTTAATCTAACATGGAGTCACTCTCCTCTGCGTTTGTCATAACATGCAGGTCATCGCCATGTCCGTCAGTCGGTAACGAGTTAACTAATGTTATCAAATGTAATTATTATATTGCAAAAGAACAACTGATTTTAATCTGCAAATGGTCAAATGATTTCAGTAATTTATTTTTCATATAATATTATTTATTCTTATAACATTATCTTCTTGAGCCATCAAAGTTTCTTTTGTACATTCTTATAAAGTATTCATTCTTATTCTAACTATTAATAATAAGTATTATAATGCTATCTAAATTTCTAAAAATACAACAGTCGATATATAGCGAAATCTTAAGAGTCCGCTGATAATATTAATTATATAGCTATTTTCAACTAATAAATAGATAAATTTTCTTGGATCGCAGATCGTGTAGTGAAGTTTTTCAGAGATACGTTTTTCAGACATGAACCGTAGATTTTCTATTCGACTGACTCGAGGACAATATTTATGATTTTATAAAAGCAAAAGACTGGCCCTTGTCCAGTTCAGACAGGAACCCGTTGAACTAAATATTGTGGTCAGTAATAGAGAACATTCCCCGTTCAAAAATTTACTATGGTAAATATATATTGTTGCTGCAGTTTTTGAAAATACGATTAAATGAGGCTTCTTCACTACGTTCTTGCCGACTAACCGACCCTTACGAATGTGTGCATGCGTAGTAAAATAGTAGGCATTAGATATTTATGAATGACAAGAAGTGAAAATAATGCATTACCACACATTTTGAATTTAAAAGATACAAAGAACAGAATATTAGATATTTCTTAATTAATTTTCATTTACCATTTGCCTATATTGACACTTATACTGAACCTTCTCTACAAATTTGACCCATTGTCGTAAAATAACCCTATATATATATATATATATATATATATATATATATATATATATATATATATATATATATATATATATATATGTATATATATATATATATATATATATATATGTATATATATATATATATATATATGTATATATATATATACATATGAGTATATGCATTTTTATATTAACTAATGGAATTTGCAATAGTTTTTAATAGAGGAGCCGCCCTACATTTCGCTTAACACGTTGACTGCGAAACGGGGCTTGAAACACCTCGTCCGTGTCTCGTCGTTATAGCGGTAAGGAAAAACTTTCGTGCGAGAGGCGTAACTTCCGTTTGCTTCAGTCTAGGAAAGAAATAACTATATATCTGAGATGTGCTATTGATGCCGAGTTTTTTGGTATATCTACCTTAATACCGGATTTTTTTTGGCCTCGTACCGCACTGAATAAATTAAAGTTTAAAACAGTGCGTTACGAGTTTGCGAACACCTCGTACCCCGCACACCTCGTACCGCACCCTACGCTAGCTTTACGCGGTTAGTGTTGTGCAAAACGTTGAACGCTGCACCCGCGACGATATAATAAGATATCGAAACGTTGCCGAAGAAAGTTAATTAATAATATTATTGATGATGAAGAGCAATCGGGTGGTAAATCTAATTCTAAATTACCGATATTTGAAAAACAGGTAAGTTTCCAATCAATATTTACAAATTATACTCAGTCTAAGTGAAATAATTATGTAGGAATATAACAAATAAATTCAACTGACAAAAGCAAAACACACACAGGCCGTAACGATCCCATACTTATGTATAGAAAAGTTCCAATAAATCGCTACACCTAATCAACCCGCTTCAAATACACACTATCAGTTTTTTTTCGGAACCCGCTCCAAACAATCCACTTTAGAGATGAGCCGAATATTCGTTTTATATTCGGTATTCGGCATATTCGGCAACTTTACCGAATATTCGTACTAAATGACCGAATATTCGTTTTCATAGTGTCCAATGTATTGAAATATACGAATTGAGTAATGCGATGTCTTTTACTGTTTAAAGTGTATTTTATTTATGGGTTAAATCTACTTACTCTAAAGTGCCTCAAATGCATAAATCTATACAATTATGTTTTTGAGTAACTGTAGCTTTATTTCCGATTATGGCAAATAGAAACTTGATAAAATGTTTTTTAGAATCAAACAAAGAAACATTGCATTACATTGGTACATTTTCTTTACCTTGGTCATCAGTTTCTCTAATATAAGTCCGAATAGCTCTACATCTCTCGTAGCTAAAATCTCCTGTCGCTCATTTTTATCATATAATTATCAATTTTTTACAAGAATAAAACAACGAAATACTTTTTGATCACAAGAATAGTCAAAACATAAGCATGTGCCGGCAATTTGCTCAGTACTAGATGATGCAATAACTGTCAGGTGTGGCGGGGAGCGAGAGGCAGGGTCCGGCGCTAACACCGCGCGCTTAACGGTAACAAGTTTCGACATAAATTGGTTGGGTTCCGAGCTTCCGAGGTTATCCTGCCGAATAATGTTCGGCCGGATATTCGGTTCGGTAAAAATTTTACCGAACATTCAGCCGAATATTCGTATTCGGTGAAATCCATATTCGGCCCATCCCTAATCCACATCATCTCGAAAAAGGATCAAAGAAAATGAGATGTGTAGGATGATACGAAAAACTTCAGACCTTCTTATCAAGTCGTGAGGCTGACAAAATAGCAAAGAAAATTCTCACAGAATGTATCGGTTGCAAAAATATTATTGTTTGCCCTGTTTTAATAAAAAGCATCCATAAGTACAATTAAATAAAATATTTTTTTATATATTTTTCCCATCACTAAACAATATGAAAAACTGCCCTTTTTCAGTGCGGTATGGGGTACATAAGACCCCACATTTTATTTTACCTATAGAATCTAAACTAAATAATCCGCCCACAGGCGGCGGCAGATTTAGGTTAATCAACTCATTCTTAATGATAATCGCGACAAAAACCAGACAATTTGCCGATTTTTGTCTCATGTGGGCGGTGGGGTTTATTAAGCCTCGTGCGGCTACAACCTCTGGTTCAGAACGAGGTTTCAAACGTCTTGTAACGCAGTAATGGAAAGTACAGATAAATCAGTGCCGCGGGGAACGTGTTAACGGTAAGAGATTGCCACTCAAGTACCCTTCTCTATCGGTTGTCGGTTCATCAAGCAAAATGGCCGGCCCATTACCACGTCAGTCTACTAATCCGTGGGCTATGTATTTAATCTGATTCTTCTGTGGACATTCTCATTTATCCCCAAACATAACCCTCACCATAGATCAATGAGCGACTTTGGGCTTCCTCATTTGGCCATATGAGGAAGAAATATTAGGTATGTTATTAAAAAAATACCTAGAATTATATTAACTCTGAATTCTGGTGAATCATGTTGATTATAATGGAATATAAATGTCTACAACAAATTCCGTTCATACCACATTAAAAGCAGGAAATTGTTTATAAATTCACCTGTAACACCACTTGCGATCCTACGGCAAAACAAAATGAAATAAAAGGTAGTCCATTAACGTGAAATCCTTTGTTGGAAAACTCTTAGCGTTATTTTTTTTTGCAAATAGGTATTATAAAAACAGAAGTGGTATTAAACTGTTAGGTCTTATTTTTATAGTATTCTCACTCCATCTTGGTACCTTCATTATTCAAATATATAGTTGTCGTAGAGTTACGCTGCAGATACATTATGGTTGTAGCACGAATGGGTCGGTTCGACTGGTATAGGACCACTCTCTCACAGAATACAGTGTTTCGTATGATAAGTGCAGAAAACCGGAGACCCTTTTACTGGAAACGAGGCATTCCATCTTGGTTCTCAACGGTGACAACAGATCTGCATTTTGATTCATAATTGAGGTTAAATTTAAATATATATATGAACTATAGCATGAATGTAATACGAACCATTTACCATCAGATGTACTTGTCTGGCACCCTTTTATAAAAATAAACGTGGTAAAACCATGCTGCAGCTATATTACTTGTATAGTTGTAGCACGAATGGGTCGGCTCGACCGGGGAAGGACCACGCTCTCACAGAATACCAGCGTACAACTAGCAACATAACCCTACTGTGTTTCATATGGTAAGTGTAGAGAACCAGAGACCCTTTTTACTGGAAACGAGGCGTTCCATTTCAGTCCTCACGAGAGACAACGCATTTGCATTTTGATTCGTAATCGAGGATAGATGTAGATGTCTATGTGTCACATCAACCACTTAACATCAGGTCGACTATGTGCTCGTTTGTCATCATTGTCTTGTCCTATAAAAATATTACTGGAAGTAATAAAATAAACACCAAAAATTATTTATATATTTTGGTCGTCAGTATTGGTAGTATGTTTTGTTTGTTAAACGAGTTTGGACTTTAGGAAAATGGCAGAAAAATTTCATGGCTTTGGTTAGATGGCGATGTAACGAGCTTGTTCACTTCAGGCACAAAATATCCAGAATGACGGCGAAGAGAAGCGTTAAAGGTGCAAGGTCTCTGGTACTACGGGTACCATAGAATCACATTCTGCTAACCGTTGCAAATCCTTTCTACTACTGAAGAGGCCATGTTCAAAAGTGGATTTTAGCGAGCTGTTTAAAAAAATGGGTATTAGAGATGTTTTCTAGCTTGTGTATTAAAAACTACGAGGTACTTTATTCGAATTCAAATACAGGGGCTATTTGGAATCAAATTTAAAAACACGGGCGCACAGTATAATGTTATTATCTTTGTAAGAAGGCATTATGTTTAGAGGCGAAAAACATTTCGTATTAACTGTGGTATGGCACGTGGTATGGTACGACTTGCATGCACCATACGCGATTACGGAAATCAAGGATATGCTCCCAAAGTTACATAACATATCAATTATCTTTTTAACGGATCTTACGTTACTATTTTTTAAGTTGTTTGAATCGAACTTTACTTTTAATTAAAGGTTAAATTTACCCCAAATTCAAAGTGTTAATGTTACCGGCTTCCTTTCTTAAAATCACATCAAAATTCTGAAAACTTCTTAGCTAACAAAAAAGGAAGTGAGTGGCATTATAATTATTTTAAAATTTATTCTGCGTACATTTTTAAAAAGAAGCAACATTAACTACCTAAGAGTGTATTACTTAAAATTTCTGATATGTATATTAAATAGCCCAATTGTGGACATGATAAAGAAATAACAAAGAATTAGAAACGAATATTATGCAAACGTTCTTGCCTCCACTTATGTTAAAAGCAAGACTTGCGACTGAAAGGTTTCAACTTTAGCACTACTAAACTTAGCCTGAACTACTCGGACAGAGTAGTGTGTCAAGGCTGTTGCCGTATTTCTTCTTACAATCTGAAAACATATCTAATTTAAACATTTTAATGTTAAGAACAGAAACATAATATTATGGTATAGACCATATTTACAATTTTTTTTATTTCATTTTTATAAATATTATAGACTTATAGACCACATCTGATGGTAAGTGGCTGTTGCAGACCATGAGCATCTGCAATCATCCTCAAACGAAGAAGGCTACTGATGATTTCCCCCACCCCCTCCCTGATAACTATGATGTAATGCCTCACAGTCAGTAATTATTGTGGCTCTTTATACATTTAGACCGCAACACAGCAGCGCATGTAATGTCAAGGGGGCGGTACTACCCGTACTCTCGAGAGGGTGACACTACCGGTACTTTCAAGAGGGTGGTACGAGTACTAGTACAGTGCACCCGGATGTACTTCTAGTCAGAAAGGCATTTAATAATAAAATGTTAAATGTTTGTAACAGCAAAAGTAAAGAAGTGTCCGCCGCGTATTCCCAATACGTGTTGGCGAACTTCACATGTCTTCGAAATATTTTTTTCTAATTCCTCAGACATGCAGGTTTCCTCACAATGTTTTCCTTCACTGCCGAGCACGTGGTAAATCATCATTTAAAATTGCAATTAACAATTTCATTGGTGCCGGCGGGGATCGAACCCGGGTTACTCGCGTTCTGTTATATTTACGGCGAGCGTTAACCATCTGAGCAACCACGGCTCTTTTGTAACAGTACCTAACTGTAATACTACAGTTAAGTAATATCTATATGAGTTTACAGTGGTAAATCCACGTTGCAACTATATTATGGTTGCAGCACGAATGGGTCGGCTCGACCATTAGAAAAAATTGGGAAGTTTTGTTTTAAAGTTGAAAAAGTTATATTGTTTAATTAGGAATGACAATACAATTATTAAAATGGAATGATCTATAATTTTCAGAAAAATTGTCGGTAAAAAAATGCGCGCCACCAAGTGTAAGTTAAATGTACTATGCCTATAACATTCGTGCAAGTGCAAGCAATAAGTTGACAAAGTTTTACTGCAATCTGATGAATGGTATGGTAGCGCATAAAAACAAACATTATTTTTTATTTATTCGATTACAAAGATTAAACTATTTAAAATAAATGAAACTATGTATCGTGTTTGTTTTCAATGCTGCACCATTAATTAAATACCTTTAATACATATTTACTAAGCCCAACGGATTAGTAAGCTGAAGTGGCAATGGGCCGGCCATATAGCTTGAAGAACCGATAACCGATGGGGAAGAAAGGTTCTCGAGTGGCAGCCTCGTACCGGTAGGCGTAGTGTAGGGCGACCCTCACTAGATGGAGTGACGACCTAGTAAGAAATACAGGAAGTCGATGGATGCAGGTGGCTCAGGACCTTGATTTGTGGCATTACTTGGGGGAGGCCTATGTTCAGCAGTGGACTTGTGAAGGGCTGTATGATTATTCATTATTCTTCTGTCTTATGATTATGCATTTATGTATCATTGTCTATTTATAGACGAATGGACATATACAGCTAGGTTTAACTCATCAACGCGGTATTTATTTGTGGTAGTGACCCTTGATCTAATACATTTATAACTACTTAAGATCTCTGCGATTTGGCCCATTTTCATCTTTACTTAGCTTCAATACATCTCTTTGTATTACTAAATATGTGTTGGTATAAGTCTGTAATTAGAATTAAAAGAGAATCATAATAAAAACAGTTTATGATCATTCAGATCTTCAAACGAAACGATGTAGTCATCGTTTCGTAGTCCTGAGAGCCGAGAGAGTATACTCGGAACACCATCTTTAATTTGGAGGTTGGAGTCTCTATGAACGTGTTTGCTATTCTTGTAAACAATAAAAAATCATTATTCAGAAGATAATTGCGTACCACTATTTTAATGGTCAATCATATACGTAATGACAATTTATTACTCACTAGCTTTTGCAAGCGACTACGCCCGCATGGTGGTCAGATATCGACATTTAGAATAATTTCTAATCACGAATTAAGTTGATTTCAAATTACTTAAAAGAATAAAATAACTACACATTCTAAAATCGGTGCTAGGACAGTGCATAGAAGAGTTGAGGCCTTGACTTCAGAATGTGAAATTATTTTATTTATTTTAGTTCTTTGTAGTCGGCCTTAATTTTTTATTAAAGGGGATTTATTTGCCCTTTTGAGTGGACTAAGGAATATCAAAATATTAAAATCGTCCAAATAGTTTCATAGAAAACTTCGTTTCTGTCTCTAAGGGGTGAATTTTCTTCTCCAAATGTATATGGAACACCTTGAGTATGACTTATTTATTAAGGAAAGAAGCACAAAAACCGGTTCGCAACTGACGAGGACATCGCGTAACAAATATGCAAAAAATCATAAAGACGAAGTGAGAACCTCCTACTTTCGTGAACACAGCCCATGATCATCTTTATTATGTATTTACTTTTACGCGACTTTATCCGCATAATAGTCCCAAGTAATTATCTTTGTCAAAGTGCAACTCTGAATAATGATTTCTTATATTTGCGCGAACACTACACATTGAAATAATACTAGTTTTTACGGAATTTATCGCGTATATTTAACTTTTTAAATACCCGACGTTTCGAACGCTTTACCGCACTCATGGTCACGGGCAGGACCATAGATTACTGTATGTATATGGGCGGGACTGAGATGTTCAACGTCCACATGTCATAGTTAACCGCGGTTACCATAGATTAAAATTTAACTTCTGTTCCGATCTATACAGTACGAACTTATGGTATCTTGAAGTCTTGCAGTTGTGTGCTTGGGTTGGGATTTAATTTTATTTATTATAGGATCCCAAGCAGATGGTAGCACCCAGCCATCTTCTGTATTGAAATTAGGATGTTTTTTGATTTCAATAGCCTCGCGAATCATTCTTAGAAGGAATCGGTGTTCTTTAGCGAGGATTTGTGGTCTATCAAATCTAAAGTAGTGACGGGGGCGATCCTGTACATGTTCACAGACTGCAGACTTCCCGGAGCGTCGATTCTTCACATCAGCTATATGTTCTTTGACGCGGGTTTTAATTGATCTTTTAGTTTGTCCTATGTAGGAGAGACCACATTCACAATCAAGCTTGTACACTCCTGCATCTTGCAGAGGGACATTACACTTGACTGATGGTAAAAACTGACCAATCTTCTTCAGCGGATTGAAGTAAGTTTTGATGGAAGCGCGCTTCAAGATGTAGCCAATCTTGTCAGTGACTCCTCTAACATATGGCAGTACAGCAGGTACACGCTCAACGGTGGCCGGCTTCACTCGTTCACTGCGACGTAGGCGCGGGACTCGAAGCTTGTTGTCATGCAAAACTTGCTTGACATGGTGGAGCTCGGCAGCCAGGTGTTTACTGTCACAGATCCCTCGTGCTCTCTGAAACAAAGATTTACCCACGGTAGCTAACTGTGAAGGATGGTGGTGAGAATCACCGTTTAAATATCTATCTATATGGGTCTTTTTCTATACACAGTGTGGCTCAAGGTGTTATCAGGATTCCGAATTACTAACACATCTAGAAAAGCTAAGGAATTGTTTGCCTCTAACTCCATTGTGAACTGAATTATAGAATTTATAGAGTTAAGATGGTCTAAAAATGCAGTTACTTTATCTAAAGGTAGAATTGTGAAAGTGTCGTCTACGTACCGCTTGTAGAATCTTGGATTTATGGGAGAACTAAGCAGGGCTTTCTCCTCAAAGTCTTTCATGAATATGTCGGCGACAATGGGAGATACAGGTGAGCCCATCGCCACACCATCTACTTGCTTATAGAACTCCTCCTTCCACAATAGGTAGCCAGATGTAAGGCAGTGTCTTAGTAATACTGCATATTGTGCGGGCATGTTGTTTTCTTCCAGCCTTCTAGTTACAATTGAGATGCAGTCTTCAACAGGTAAGTATGTAAACAATGACTGCACATCAAAACTGACCACAGTTTCATTGTCTGCCAGATGTAGGTCTTTAATCTCGCTGACAAAATGGTAGGATCCTTTATGTGTGCTCTTGTATGTCCCCTGAGCGGTGAGAGTATTTTCGCTAAGTGTTGAGCGAATCTGTAAGTTGGTGAATCGATTTGGCTCACTATGGGACGTAATGGAGCATTGGGCTTGTGTATTTTTGGTAACCCATACAATTTTGGTGATTTGGCGAACGTAGGTATTATCTATTTTACGTCCAGATTAAATTTTTCGGAGTGTTTCTTTATGAGGTCACTAGTTGTTTTTAGTGTGCTATTTGTTGGGTCGTTTTTAACCTTTTTATAAGTACTTACATCTGACAAAAGTTCTTCTATTTTAGAATTATAATCTGACGTATCCATGACTACCGTGGCGTTTCCCATATCTACTACTTTTTATTAACTTAATTGCAGTATTTTTTCTCTCTGTATTCATTATATCTTCGCTGTCCAAGCAAGAACTAGACTATTAGAAAATGTCTAGTGGCATTAAATGTGCAGTTTTACTAATAATTATGTGCAAATGAAGTTTAAATATATAAATGAATATATTTGAAATTTCTATGAATGTTAGCATAACATTCAATCAACTGAATATTCAGATAACACCCGCATTGAATTCCATCACTTTGGAATGCAATATGTCGTTGCTTAACTGCTCACACGAATTCCTAGATAAGACATTGGATCACATGTTATATTATATTATATTATGACCAGCAACCCGCCACGGCTTCGCCTGGGTATGGTCTATTAAAGTGGCGTTATTGAGATAGCAGACAGACAGACAATATTTCAAAAAAAAAATTATTCATGTTTAAATGGCGTGCAAATAACCCCCTCAGTTTGAACTGATTATATTACCTTTATCGATGTAAAGCAGTTTCAATATTGTACTTCAATTTTGTTATAAGTATAATATATAGATATATTTAAGATTTATGACGACACAGTTGTAGCAATGGTTGGTCCTAAAACGATCTATCTTTAATAATCAATCTTTCTCTCTTTAGAAGCAAATATTTTTTATCCCAATTACAATTTCACTTGTATCTACGCTGATTGGGCCCTGCAAACAACTAGCTGTGGAAAAAATCACCCAAATGTGATTACAGATTACATGTTACACATTGATCATAGGATGCTTCATTAACATTTAAAAAGCTGTTAATAATGATTAATCCACTATCCCATATCCTCCTGTGGATATCGTAAGAGGCGATAGATGAATACCAGCGTAAAATAGCCGCTCAATGCTGCTGTGTTTCGTACGTTGAGTGTAGAGAACCGTAGACCCTTTTTATTAAAATACTTTTTGAGGCATTCCAACTTAGTCCTCAGGAGTGACAACGCATCCGCGTTTTGATCCGTATCTGAGGACAGATGTAGATGTCTATGGGCCACAGCAACTACTTAACATCAGGTAGACTATGCGCTCGTTTGTCTCCCTTATCCTATGAAAAAGGAAAACTGAAAAAGGAGATGGGCATCATCAGATTCCTCCTTAACAATTGAGAATAATAAAAAAAAATTATCACCAACCCCTGTCAGACGTGACAACTATGGCAAATATCCTCCCCTATGATGTTGTCTTTGGGGAGGCTTATGTATTGCAGGGAACTTTTAATAGCCTGTCAGATGAAAATCACAAAGATATAAAACCAATATTAAAGTCTATTATTAAAATATATTAAACGGTAATCATAATATCTAATGAAAATCTCAATGTTTCAAAGATGAAACATGTGTCTATTTTCTGTGATGTTTGTGCTGTTAGCCAGTTGGCTTTTATGGCTTCATAAGATACCCACGACAAGGGTTTATGGTTTTTTCCGATTCTGCCATTACACAACGGATTTATACAAATATAATACTACCAACACAAAATACTATAATACATACATAATAGAACGCGGATGCGGAGGCGAAGCCCGTGTAGCTACTAAAATGTCACTAACACGGCAAATCACACATATAAATGTGAACACGAGATGTGTTTTGACGTTATAATCGTTTCTAAATTTCGCATGCAAATTATTTAGAAAATGCCAAATTGCACGCTATTTACAAATAAATATGTATTAAAATCCGTTTGCCAACACGGCGAATTGGGTTTGTAGTAGTGATTAACAGATAATACGACGTAATTGCTTGTATGTGTGCTCTCGGTGACGCCGAACTTCGGTACAAAATAAGATTGACAACCATTCTATTGTGTATTATGGTATTCTATGACCACCAATATAAGCTCAGATTTATGTCTGCTACCATTACCAATAAATATAATAATTAAAGTCTAATTTAAAGAAGATCAGGTATCATAATGTAACTTAGATGACAATTAAGTCATCTAAGTTACATGTCGAATTTCAGGTCAATCAAATGTTAGCAAATGCCTCAAAATTGATTAAATATTTCGAATCGGAAAGAACAAAGAAAGCAAGTTAATAAATAAGCTTGTGTTCGCAACAACCTTATTTACTACGTTGGCGGCGTAATGAGTTTGGCCAAATCATTTAAATGAATGTTGTTCATTTTTCATAATTCTTAAGAAAGCCTATATTCATTATCCAGTAGCGGATTAATAAAACTATAAGGAGGTTAAAGAGGTAAGGTCGAGTGCCAAAAGAATGTGATAACTGTGCTCCTTAGGATAGGGTGACAAACGAGTACACAGTACACACCTGATGTTAAGTAGTTGCTGTGGCCCATAGACATCTACATCTGTCCTCAGATACGAATTACATGACAGACTAAGATGGAATGCCTCGTCTCCAGTAAAAAGGGTCTCCGGTTCTCTTCATTCACCATACGAAACACAGCAGACATCTATCTACATCTACATCTATCCCCGTTTACGAACCAAAATGCGGATGCATTGTCACCCCTGAGGACTAGGATGGAATGCCTCGTTTCTAGAAAGTAAGGTGATTCTTCCACAAATTTCGTTCTAAGACCATATTCTTTGGCTAAACATCGTCCAAGTCGCTGCTGTAACTCTCTGCTCAACGCTGTAACTCGCAACTATTTAGACTCTGCCCCTCGGGTAACACAGGCGTGACCTATGTAAGCAAGAAAAGCGATCTATCAAGAAAGAAAGAAAAAATTCCGCTCCTGTTTTAGATATTAGGAGTCTGATTTTAGAATGGCGAGTTATTTTAAAGCGCGAAATTCAGTTATTACATAATATATAATTACGTCATCTGTACTCAGCTCCATAAAACTTTCCTCAGTGACTTGAACTTTAGAAACTCTTCACATACATACCACGAGTGGTTAAGGGGAATATTAGTAATGTTTATAGCATTGTTAATATACTTTAAAAAAAAGAAACATAAAAGACGAATGCATAGGTCACTACCAAGCCTTGAGTATATGTTTAGTTGATTACTAAATCAAGTCATGATCCTTGTTCTAGATCTAGCCATAGGTATAATTTTTGCCAAAACTCAAATTTCAGTTTTCATTTCTGAATGAATAGTAATAGTCGCAGTGTCTATCTATCTATCATGATAAATGATACAACTAGGTTAAATGCATCTAAATATCTGTACACTCGAAATTACCGTGCAGTGGCGGTGTAAGACTAACTCATATCGCCCCGTGGTGTCTCGAAAGAGGCGTCAGATGAAAACTTAAACTTAAGCAGCATCTTCCTGATAAAAACTCGAAATTATAAAAAAGTTGTCAACCTGTCTGCCAGCGAAGCAAAGACTATCGTTAAGGTAATCTATGGACGAAACCTATGTTCAGCAGTGGACTTTCATTAGCTGACTTTAACCGATGGTTGGATACTCGTCATTTTGTTTATCAGCTCCTTTATTTATGCTTCTATTGGTGGGCACACATATGCACCAAAAATTATGTTGATGGTTCAAATTTATTTTGGATGCATATGTGTGCATGCAAAACAAAACATTAAACAGTCCTACTCCGAGGCAAATGGGCGAAGAAAGAACCAGCCTCTTATTTACATTCTAAAACTAGCCCTCTTGACGCCAACGGCACTGATAGGTCACGGATGCAGTTCCTATAGGAACTTCACCGCACGTGAACTTCAAATACCAATAGTCTCTACATCAAATGTTTCAAATATGAACTCATGTCGCAGAGGTTCATACCTGCGCCATTTAGTTCAGCCGCTTCTGATGCCGTCCCGGCTCTTGGTAGGTTGAGATGAGAGACTGCCTAAGTATTTATAGACAAACAAGTAGCATTCAACAGGTTTTGCCAACGAAGTTAAAACTTCGGGTTTCCTGCCATCTTCAGTTTTGTGCAAGAAACGTTTTGATGAGGCGAGAGTCCTTTAGTAGCGTATAATTACGTTTAGAACGCAAAATAGTAATAATATTCATACTGTTTTACACCATGTTCAAATATTATTGATTATTGTATAGGTATAGAGTATGTACTACACACCATTTATATTGATATTGATATTAATACAGTATGTCTGTGTTAACTGTGTTCGTTAGCACTACTCTTTAACCCACTGCCTAATTACTATTAGTCTATAAGTTGTAGTTACGCGTAATTCGAGGTTCACACACCGACTCGTCAGTGAAGTCACCAGGTTCCAACCGTTCCAACTGAAAACCAGCGCTGCCTCTGCAGCATTATGCTGAGTTGGAGACCTAAATGTAGTCACATTTTATCTTAAAATTCTTTTTTAATTTAATTTTAATTTTAATTTAATTTAATTTTTATTTTGTGTCATTATTAAATAACATCATGCACGTTCTGCTTATTAAATAATTTTAATGCGTATGCAGTCTTACATCTCTGCACGCATATTCTTTGTCCATTGTAATTTATATTTAAATTTCAAAAATTGTGTGTAAAGTGTGATTATCAAATAAATGGTTCTTTCTTTCTTTCTTCTTTTCTTTAGTAGCGTCATTCAGAAGTCTGTGACGGGACAACCTACAAGCTCTTTTCTGACATTAAAGTCCATGGAGCTCAATCACCTAGACACCGTTACCACTAGGGCACTGATGATGTTGACAAATCGTTGATTCTTGTCGGATAGATTTTCTACGATGCCAAGATTACTTGATGATAAAGCCTGAACCAATGACTAGATCTCTTAGCTAAAACAGCAAGAAGGCGGACTTGATTTTGGCTACTGTGGACATTAGGAAACAAACACATAATATAAAAATCAATTATTAAGGTTAAAAGTAATAATATGTAATATTAAAATAATAAATACATTTAAAAAAAATTAAAAATTACAGGTTTTATTTCAGAATTATTAATACCAGATAAAAATCAATAATATTAAGGCTAAATGAGAAAAAAATATTGCACATTAGCTTACTGCACCTACTTCACTATACATCTGGTCGAAAAACACAAAGCGAAGATACAACGACCTCTGCATTCAGTACAAAGACGCGTTCAGGGAGATTTTAAGACTGCCTCGCTCATTTAGTGCCTCGGGCATGCTTTGCGACCATTCGAAAACAATTCGTAAGGTCGCAAAATGCGTTTCAGCGTCTAAGTCATACTGAGTATGATAGTTGACTAATTGGACTGCCTTTTCCCCGGCATTACTACAACAGACATATCGCAGCAGATAGCTTTACCAAGAGGAAGGTGCTGAACGTCTGTGGTTATGAAACGACTATCAATATAAGTATAAATTAATGAAAATTATTAATTATGGCTAGAAATTAATTATATTTTAATTTTTATGTTACTATTAATTGAAATCATTTCATATTATGATGTATATGTTAACTTATAATAAAATAGATGTTTTATGAACATAATAAGGATCATGTGTTATCCAAAAAAATTAATTTTTGATTTGATATTGATAATAAAAGTAAAAAAAAAAATACAAAATGTTTTGGGATGACTCTGTTTTGTGGTTCCAGTGCGTATTCACCAGTCTTTGAAAGATTTTATTCCTCACACCTGCAGGTTTTCTCACGATGCAATATAGCACGTAAATCAACCTTAAATGTTACAGTTAAAACCAGTTTTTAGGTATAACGCGTATTCCCTAGTTAAAACTAGTTTTTGCTAAATGCCTTTGTGGAAACTAAATATACCTAGTCAAAACTAGAGTTTGCCACTGATATATTTAATTTTCAGATAAAACTAGTATTCACGCCGAGCTTTAAACACTAACTTTAAAACTAGCACTAGAGAAACTAATTTGGGATTGAAAACAATGTATAATTACTAAATACTTATTAAAAGTTTTTTACACAGGAATATTGACACAGTTACTTCGGCAACGGCTTCGGCCGGGAAGTGCAGCCCCTTCGCCTTTGCGTACCAAATCACAGGCACTCATGCTCACCTCCACAGCTTCGTTCAACGCACTAATTCGGTTCCAATACAGATTCAACCTACCTTATCTATAATAATCGCTCATTCTCAGGTCCGCTAGTCAAGCCAAAGTCTAAAGTAACGCAATGAAATCAAATCCAGAATAAAAGCCTCGGTCTTTAACCTCGGTCGGAACAGTTCTAACTGACTTGCTTCGGAAAAACGCGTTTTGTCTAGTAAGAACTAGTTTTACCTGATATTCAATTTTGAGCATTAGTTAATTCTAGTTATAACAAAGGCATTAAGTAGAAACTAGTTTTAACCAGGGAAAACGCGTTCTATTTAAAAGCGGGTTTTAACTGTAACATATACATTGTTTTTTTGCACTAAACGGCCAAATTTACATAGAAGGTTCAGTATAAGTAATATAGGCAAGGGTGAAAAAAAAAATTAATTTAAAAAGAATCTCAAAATTTCTGTCCTTTTTACCTTTGTGGTAATTCATTAGTATTATATAACTGATATGTAGTGCACGGCGCACGCACTCGTCCGTAAGGGTCAATAGGTAGGCAATAATGTTGTTGCATAAATCACATTCAATTTGGGACAGTTTCAAATAAAAGTAGAAGCCTTATTCACTCATATATTTAAAAACTGCAATAATGGTATATCATCATTTATATATTTAAACTTAAGTTTAAAATTTAGTTACTCCTGGCTTGAAAAATAACCCTGCATATATACTGGCTGGCCAGGCAGACTTTATTCTGTACTTTCCGACGACCATTTGTAATTTAAAAAATCTTTAAATTTGCAATAAAAATATTGAGGATCACATAACAGGATAAAAACTATCCTATTGCTCAAGTGGGAGCAAGCAATACACTTTTACAAAATCTCATTAAAATCGGTTGAGTAGTTTCGGAGTTCATCGCGTACTAACTAACATGACACGTATTTTGATATACTCGTACGAGTATAAGATACATATTATAACGTATATGTATATTCGCAATATTGAAATTATTAATAAAATAATACTGCACAACACCCTATTTAGTAATAGTTAAATACTGAAAATACTTTGACAGTATTTACTTTGCATTTTGTAACTGAATTTATATATAGTTTGCAAAACATTTGACAATTTTGTTTAATCAGAAAGCCGTGGGGAAAATCTTCTTAAAGCGAATTAATCGCGGGTTATTTTTCTTAGAAATTTGCATAAAAAAGCCAAAGTATAAATTGAAAAAAATTAATCTGGTGACTTAATTTAAAAACGGAGGTTCTTATATCTGGGTATTATTAACTTTAATTAGTTTAAGCAACCGTCGAGAGTTGAAGCCTATTGAATCTTCCTCGGAATTATGGATGAGCTTTCTCTTTATTGAAACAATAGCTACAGATCTCGTTTAACAAAGTTAAATATAAGATTAAATTCTAATTTATCTCACCATTAACTTTGTGCGTTGTTTTGCATTTCGATTTATGTATGTACCGGGAGATAAGTATTTCTTGAATATTTTACATAATATCATCATCAATCACTACAGCCCTTCACAAGTCCACTGCTAAACATAGGCCTCACCCAAGCACGATCCTGAGCCAACTGCATACGTCAACTTTCTACATATCTTACCAGGTCGTCACTCCATCTGATGACCTCACTCGAGAACCTTTCTTCCCCATCGGTTAAGATAATATAAACAACCTTAAAATACTGAAAAGTATATTTAACAATTTATTTAAAAATAATAATAATACATAAACTCTCACGCCTCTTACCCAAAGGGGTAGGCAGAGACTATGAACTTCCATTAGTCATGACACCGACACACCTCTCTCACTTCCTTTATAATAATAATAATATGATTATATTGTTAATATAATGTAATAACAGTACTAAACATAAAATAATCAGCGCCGTAATATACCTACTAAATTTGTGGACACTTTCCTATTATGGCGACTTAAGAGGAACCGATCTCAACAAAAACATAGATGTGAATAGGGGATCAAGTTCACTATGAACGGCGTTCGTGGTTGTAGACTTTACCAATAAAAGAGCTGAGATCTAAACGGGTACCAAGCTCCAAAGCATTGCTTAAATCATAGGATTGTGTATGTATATACCGTATACGGGCGGTGTGAGAATGTCCACTACCTAATATAGTTCCGTGGGTGTCGTAAGAGGCGACGGAAAGAAATCGAAACAAGAGACTGACAGCAGCACCTTCCTGGCGCAGAACAACTGAAAATAATAATAAACTGCGGTTGCCTGAGATGGAATGCCTCGTTTCCCGTAAAAAGGATCTCCGGTTCTCTACACTCAGCATACGAAACACAACAGCATTAAGCTACTATTTTACGCTTGTATTCTGTGAGAGCGTGGTCCTTCCCAGGTCGAGCTGACCTATTCGTGCTACAATTATACTACTAATATAACTGCAGCATGGCTCTACCACGTATAAATTGTATGTGTAAATAATAATAATAATGTCCTCCAGACCGAATTTCGGCCACGGCGACATGCCTCAACGGAGGCTAACCATCGGCGCAGGACAGGATTATAGTGCCCAAGTGTATGCGCAAGCACAGGTGCACTCTCTATTCCCTCACTCTCGTAATCCGATGGGACGGTAAACCGACAGGACCAACGGCTTTACGTACTTTCCGAGGCACGGGGGTGAGACACCGCCAACTTCCTGACTCTGGGCAGCTACTGAGAATTTCTTGACAGAAAGACTCAATAATTGATTTTTTGGCCCGACCCGGGATTCGAACCCAGGACCTCATGATCAGCAGTCGCACTACTACAACCAATAGATCAACGAGGCAGTCATTGTATATGTATAGGACACACGACGACAAGTGGATTTTTTGCGGACGAACTGCAGTTTTTTTTTATTGTAACCGTTATTAGGAAGACGCCGCTGCCGTCCTCATATTTTGTTTACGTCTGTCGCCTCTTTCAACAGCCACAGGATGAAATGGGGAAGTGGATATTCTTACACTGTCAAGCTCGTTAGTCATTCTAATATAATGAAAATTTACTTCTTATTTACTACATTAAGTCTCTATCTAGTTGTGATAATGCAAGCATTCAACAGCCATATTAGTAGTGAGCAAGGCACACCTTCATCATCATCATCATCATTACAGCCCTTCACAAGTCCACTGCTGAACATAGGCCTCCCCCAAGTAATGCCACAAAGCACGGTCCTGAGCCACCTGCATCCATCGACTTCCTGCATATCTTACCAGGTCGTCACTCCATCTAGTGGGGGGTCGCCCTACACTACGCCTACCGGTATGGGGCTGCCACTCGAGAACCTTTCTTCCCCATCGGTTATCGGTTCTTCGTTCGGTATCGGTTATTTATAGTGCGCGGTATGACTAAAATGCAAAATATTCAGGTAGAACCCACAAAAGAAACCATTACACATTTCTTTTCTCGAGCCCTACCAAGGAATAATAGCTATAACGATACTGCTATTACCAAGTCATCGCGATTAAATCAAACTACTTTACATCAGTTTTTCCCACGAATAAATAAAAACAATTCATTTCGCACCTCAAGGCAATAAAACCAAAAATCATTTCAATATAATGCACCAAAACATTGCCAGTATACTAGCAAAGCAAGATATTCTGGAAATCACTTTAGAGGAACTAAACAAGTCTGGTAATGAGCCGGATTTGATATGTCTCTCTGAAACCTTTTTGAAAACAGGCAACGAAAAATATATAAACCTTAATAATTATAAGTTGGCAACAGCCTTTTGTAGAGATAAGCAGAGGGGTGGCACATGTATCTTAGCAAAAAAAAAAGAACAGTACTTACCGGGAAATTACAAAACTAAAAGCGTATGCAACCCAAAACGCTTTCGAGGTTTGTGGAATTGAAATACCTCTGCATAAATTAATAGTTATATGTATCTATCGTACACCCAAATCAGACCCTAAAGTCTTCCTACATAAACTAGACCAACTATTATTTGACCTATTAAGAAAGCATAAACATGATACCAAAATTGTCCTGACTGGTGACTTTAACATCAACACTTTAAAAAAAGGTAATATTGCAAACTTTTTTAGTGATTTATGTCGTAATTATAATTTGAATATACACATTAATGTACCAACTCGCAGAGATTCATGTATTGACCATGTCCTTAGCAATATCAAAGACGCTACTGCCAAAGTGATTCCCCTATATCTATCGGATCATGACACCGCACAGCTTATAAGTTTTCCAGTTCGCCAATCATTTAAACCAAGGTCATTTACTATATTGAGAAAGGACTACAGTTGTGAAAACATCCGCAAATTCAGGGAGTGTCTAGACAGTATGACTTGGAGCAAAATTTACTCGAACACTGATCTCAACACGGCATTCGCAGAGTTTCATTTTGAACTTTGTCTATTCTATAATCTATGTTTCCCAGTAAAAAAAATTCGGATCAATAATTCTATTACACATAAACCAAAATGGATAAGCAACGGGCTGAAAACTAGCTGTAAAACAAAGCGGTTATTACGTTTCAGATACTATAAAAGTAAAACGGAAAAAAATAAAAATGAATATTTAACGTACTCCAAAATTTTAAGAAAATGCATTGACAATTCAAAAAAGAATTCTAATATGAAATTTATTACTAATAGTAAAAATAAATGTAAAGCGACATGGACAATAATAAAAAATGAAACCTGTTATTCCAAAGTAGATAATAACATTTCCGAAATAAATTTTGACCATAAGATATTGACCAATCCTTCTGACATAGCTGCGGCTTTCAATAATTATTTCATAGAATTGACTAAATTTAAAGATACTACAATGATTAATACACAACGAAATCAAAATACCAAGATTATGCCAAATTCAATGTTTCTTCTTCCAATAAATGAAAATGAAGTTAAAAAAGAAATTATTAGCCTAAACAATACTAACTCTGAGGGTTTTGACGGAATCTGTACGAGAATTATTAAAGAATGTACTAAAGAGCTTGTGCCCATCTTAACACACCTTATAAACCTCTCATTCTCAATGGGTATTTTTCCTGAGTTGCTGAAGCAATCTATCGTCAAGCCTCTGCACAAAAAAGGTGCAAAAAATGAGGTCAGCAACTATCGTCCCATTACTTTAATTCCAATTCTATCTAAGATATTTGAGAAATGCATGCATCAAAGAATAATGAAATACTGTAACACGTATAATATTATTAATAAAGAACAGTTTGGATTTCAAAAGGAAAAGTCCACAACATTAGCAATCTTCACTCTAGTTAAAACAATATTAAATAATTTAAATGGCGGATATTTGACCACAGGACTATTTTTTGACATGTCAAAGGCTTTTGATTTTGTTGATCACAAACTTTTATTAAATAAATTAGAATCAATAGGTATAAGAGGACCCACTTATCAGTGGCTAAAATCCTACTTAAACAATCGAAGACAACGCGTAGTAGTCAGCAAGTTAGTAGGCGACGAAGTTTTATCTTACGCTTCTGAATCAAAAATTGTTGAGTGTGGTATCCCCCAAGGAAGTGTGCTAAGGCCTCTAATGTTTATTTTATATATCAACGATATAACGGTAGTGACAAATCATAAATGTGTTTTGTTCGCCGATGATCTATCTATTATTGTGACATCTGAAAAAAACTCTATACACGATCACGAAACTGATATAAATAAAACAATCGACAACGTAATTAAATGGTTAAACGTAAACAACTTTAAACTAAATCTAAATAAATCACATTTTATCCAATTTAATCAATCCAAACATAAACAATTAAATTTTAAGCTAAATATTAATAAATTAAAGGAAATAAGGTCTACCAAGTTTCTGGGAGTAATCATAGACCAGGACCTAAACTGGAAATTACATATAGAGTCTTTGTGTAATCGTATTAATAGTTTTGTATATGCCCTTAACAAAATGAGAAAAGTGACAAACTTACAAACGGCCCTTATTACATACCACGCGTATATAGCTTCCATTTTGCGGTACGGGATAATAATGTGGGGAAATAGCACAAATATACAAAAGGCGTTTATAGCTCAAAAAAAGTGTATTAGAGCTATCTCTGGAATACCGCCTGGCATATCCTGCAGAACAGCTTTTGCAAATCTCAACATACTTCCGCTGCCGGCACTATATATTTTTGAAATAAGCTGTTTCGTGAAGAGAAATATCAATATGTTTATGAAAGCAAGTGACATGAACACAAGATTAAAGCGAAATCCTAATAAACTTGTGTTAGATGTTATCCCAAGGCCAGCTAAATACCATAAAAGTTGCCTAAAAATGTGTTTAACGATATATAATATAATTCCTAATGACATCAAAAATTTAAATATTAATCAATTTAAATCAAAATTATTTAAGTGGCTCATTGACAGGAAAATATATGACATTAAAGACTTTATTGACATCAATCCCTAATACTATTCATGTTATACTATATATTTTAATTTATCTTTAACTCAATGTAAATTATTGTAATGAGACTGTAATATTATTTTTATGATTATACAAGATAATAATATTAATTTTGCATGCTATTTGTAATAGCGAGACATGTGCACCTTTTTAACATGTACCACCTTTATATACCATGTTCTTACGCAAATAAAAAATTCTGATTCTGATTCTGATTCTGATTCGAGCTATGTGGCCGGCCCATTGCCACTTCAGCTTACTAATCCGTTGGGCTATGTCGGTCACTCTGGTTTTACTGCGGATATCCTCATTTCTGAGTCTATCACGCAGAGAAACTCCGAGCATAGCCCTCTCCATAGCTCGCTGAGCGACCTTGAGCGTCCTCATACGGCCAGCAGTGAAGGACCACGTCTCAGATCCGTAAGTCATCACTGGCAACACGCACTGGTTGTACAATCTAGTTTTTAGAGATTGAGGTATACCTGACGAGAAGATATGTCGTAATTTCCCGAACGCTGCCCAGCCGAGTTGAATCCGTCGATTGACCTCTCGGTCGAAGTTGGACTTACCTAGTCGGACTATTTGTCCCAGGTAAACGTACTCGTCAACAACTTCGAGCATAGTGCTCCCAACAACTACCGGCATAGATGTGACATGGACATTAAACATGATCTTTGTTTTGTCCATGTTCATCTTAAGACCTATCCGTTGGGAGGCACTATTGAGGTCATTGAGCATAGTGCTTAAGTCCTCCAGCGATTCTGCCATAAGGACTATATCGTCGGCAAATCGAAGGTGAGTGATGTACTCGCCATTGATGTTAATACCGTATCCTTTCCAGTCCAGTAGCCCAAAAACGTCTTCCAAAGCAGCGGTGAAGAGTTTCGGGGATATAACGTCACCCTGTCTTACACCTCTCTGCAGTTGGATAGGTTTCGAGCTCTGGTTCTGTACTCGGATAGCCATCGTAGCCCTACTGTACAAACACTTCAGCACTTCAATATACCGACAGTCAACTTGGCACCGCTGAAGGGACTGCAGCACCGCCCAAATTTCGACGGAATCAAAGGCTTTCTCATAGTCCACATACGCCAGGCAAAGTGGCAAATTGTACTCTTCAGTCTTCTGCACAATCTGCCGCAGGGTATGTATGTGGTCTATGGTACTGAAGCCTTTTCGGAAACCGGCTTGTTCGGGAGGCTGGAAGTCGTCGAGTCTGCATGCGAGACGATTCGTAATGACTCTCGAAAACAGCACGTAGACGCGGCTCAGAAGGGAAATCGGTCTGTAGTTCTTCAAGAGAGCGGTGTCGCCTTTCTTAAAGAACAAGACCACCGCACTTCTGCTCCACGCCTCTGGAGTAGTGCCACCATGGAGGACGGAATTGAAGAGCCTCTGAAGGACTTCAAGTACCGGTGTTCCACCCGCTTTCAGAAGCTCCGCTGTAATTCCATCCTCGCCTGGGGCCCTGCCGTTTTTAAGGTGCTGGAGAGCCATTCTAATCTCGCTTAGACTGACGTCCGGGATATCATCGGAATAGTGTCGGATAAGACTTGCTCTTGGATCGTTACTCACACTTACGTGTGTCTCCAACGATGATGTGTACAGCTGCCCATAGAACCTCTCAATCTCACTCAAAATCTCAGGTGTCCCGGAAACGATGCTGCCACACTCAGTCTTCAGCTTTGACAGTTGGCTCTTACGGGCAGACAGATCTCTGGCAAAGACTTTGGAGCCCTGGTTCCGCTCGATCGCTTCTTTAATACGAGCAGTATTAAAGTTGCGTAAGTCTCGCCGCATGCATTTGGAGATCTGTCTGTTTAGTTGCCTGTATGCTGTCAAGTTTGTTGACGATTGCAGCCTCATCTCCCGTCTAACAGCCATGAGATTAAGAGTGTGATCGGAGAGTTTTTGTGTTCTTCTGCGGCGGGTCTTGCAGAACTTAGCTCCGACCGCATGGACAGTTTCCACGAGCTTGTCATTCATATCGTCCACTGCATTGCAATCTTGTAGGCACTGAAAGCGGTTGTGTAACTCGAGCTGAAAGTTTTCGGGATTCTGGATTAGAGCACGAGGGGGACGGAGCGTTGACTTCATTAGACGAGACCTCTCCAACTTAACGTTTAGGTTCAGTGTGCCTCTAACCATTCGGTGATCGCTGCCAGTTTTCACCCTTGCGATCACTGAGACATCACTGAACAGTTGGCGTCTGGTCGTCATAATGAAGTCAATCTCATTTTTTGTTTGTTTTTGTTCAAGGCACACCTTGCTCACTACTTATTACTACATAAGGTGGACTGTGTGCTCGTTGTTTGAATGTACCATGTGTTAGCACAAAATCGTCTTCATAACAACTTGTATGCGCGTACGCCGCACTTCTTTATAGCGTTCGAACGAATGAAGCCGATTCTTCAAGATCACGGACAATTTAAAGTAAAATAAAATGGACTAACACCTAAATTTTAATAGAGACTAGATTTACCGACGTGTTACAAATTGCCAAATCCGTCAAGTAGTTTTTTCTATGTGACGCATTTTTGGGAATGCCTTAAAAGGCTGTTGAAATGAAGACTTTTAATAGTTTATTCTGTCTGTCAGAATACTGCATTGAAGTACAGTGTTCTTACACATTTTATTCATAAAACTTGTTCGAAGACGACTCCGTGGCGCAGTGGCTTAGCAATGAGTAGCTGCGCTGGGGGTCGCGGGTTCGAATCCCGCACGGAACAAATATTTGTATGGCCTACAAATAGTTGTTCCGGGTCTGGATGTTTGTCATTGTGCAATTTATGTTTGTAAACTGCCCCTACGGTACAAGAGAAAATCTTAGTGTAGGGGTAACGTTTAAAAAAAGACTAAAAAGATTATTTTTGTCAGTCACTAGCTGCTACCAATTCACTTCGCTGTGCGCACGATAGTAAAATATTGCCGAACCTAGATGTAAAATATCAATTTTTTTTATGGGACTATCGTTGCATCCTTTCTTACTAAGCGTCTACAATGAGTAACTATTCTAAATTTCAAGTCAATCAAGTGTATAGTTTGAGATCTTGTGATGAGCCAGTAAGTCAGTCAATGGCGTTTTGCTCTATATTATATAGATAGATAAATTTTTATTTTTGCGAAAAATGTATATTTCATACTTGATTTCTTGTTACAGTTATTTCGTGAAAAACAACACACTGAGCATGTAAGTATTTTAAATTATCTAATAAACTTGGAATAAAAAATGTTTTTTATAGGATAGGGTGACAAACGAGCACACAGTCCACCTGATGGTAAGTGGTTGCTGTGGCCCATAGACATCTACATCTATCCACGATTACGAATCAAAATGCAGATGCGTTATCATCTGGAAGGACTTAGGTGGAATGCCTCGTTTCCAGTAAAAAGGGTCTCCGGTTTTCTACACTCACCATACGAAACACAGTAGCATTGAGCTGCTATTTTACGCTGGTATTCTGTGAGAGCGTGGTCCTTAGTGTTGGAAGGACCACATTCGTGCTACAACTATACTACTAATACAACTGCAGCATGGTTCTACCACGTTATAAATTATTAATCCAAAATATTCTTACTCACTTTACAACACTATTACTACAGCAGCCATCACAAGTCCACTGCTGAACATAGGCCTCCTCCATAGACTGAAAGTACGGTGCTGAGCTGCATCCATCGACAGCCTGCGTATTTCAACAAGTCGTCACTATACTTGCCAGTACGAGGCTGCCATACAGTTTTCTGTTATATGTATAATTTTAAAGATATTTACTAACACACATTTTATAAAAAAAATATAAGCTTAATGTAGCATACTTAAAATTATATCAGGAATATTTTGTCCATATAAACGTTTTTTCCTCTGTTTCCTACGTGGATATCACATGGATAACACTAGAGGAATTATAATTTTGCGATAAGATCTATATTTTTCACTTCCATATTCGTATTCTTTTTTATGTAAATCATATGAGTTCAAAACTAGGGACCGTTTAAAATACTAAAACTAACCAGTCATGCCACCGTTATAAGACATTTTTACGTGGTAGAGTCATTCTGTAGCTATATTAGTAGTATAGTTGTAGCACAAATGTCGGCTCGACCGGGGAAGGACCACGATCTCCAAAATACCAGCGTAAATAGCAGCTTAAGGCAGCTGTATTTCGTATGGTGAGTGTAGAGAACTGGAAACCCTTCTTACTGGAGAGGAGGCATTCCATCTTAGTCACAACGCGATTGCATTTTGATTCGTAATCGAGGATGGATGCAGATGTCTATTTGCTATAGCAACCACTTACCATTGGACTATGTGAACGTTTGTCACCCTTATCTTATTTTAAAAAATTATAGTACTAATTATACCAAAACATAAGCTTGGAGCTAATGTCTCTCTCGTAAGTCTAGCTCAATCGCTCGGGCATAATACGACATTAAATATTGTTAAAATCTATAATTAAAATTTCTTGCAGCCTAGGTATCTTCTGAAAGACATACGCATGGGAATACAATAACGATATTAAAATAGGTAAATTAATTAAAAATACGTGCATGTATATTTGCAATATGTTAATAGGTAGGTAGATCTATGTTAAAAAATTCAGTAGTTCGTAGTGCAACATTAAAAATTATTTTAATGCAAGTCGCGACGAGACGCTGTTAGGGACACTCAGCCTGTTATCTTACTTACTATACACAAACAAGGAATGAAGAAGCCATTAGCGTAGTACATTTTCTTGAAAATAAGTTCCATTTAAACAACATTTTTACAGATATTTACTGCCCGCCTTGCAAATTTTTTAAAGGAATGCTTTAAAAACTCCTTAATAAAGGAAAGGAGGTGGCGATATAAGTATGAATGAAATAATCAAAGCAATGAAAAACATGAAAGCAGGTACGGCAGCTGCTTCATAATAATAATATATAAATATACTTTCTTTACTTAAGTTAATACCAGGAAACTATTGCTACAGCGTTATTTTTAAAAAAAAAAACTACCGTAGAATCAGTCTACTTAACCTTGTCAATAAACTATACGCTAAGGTTTAGAGTTTAGTGAAGGTAAAAAGTTATAAAAGATGGGAAAGTTTGGCATGTGTAAGATGGATTTATAAAGGAGATGGGGTGTACCGATAAGGCAGTACAGAGAAGTTCTGAGGACTTTTGTGCTTGTAGGGACCTACGCAGACTAATTTGGTCTGGCATCTGGAATGGATGACTAGAATAATGTGTAATGTGAATAATTAAAAGTATGTAAAGGGTAGCTCTGAATGATCTTGTGAGATATTGTCTAATAAGAGAGAAAAGCGGTCTGCAAGATGTTACAAACAGGATTAACATAGGAATACATCCGTGGTTTGGACACGCAAAAGGAATGAACGAGAAAAGAGTGACAAATCAAATTTATGCTTCGAAGCAATTGTTAGAGTCGATAAGACATACTCTAGGTGAAATTTTTGGGCTAAATTAAGGGTACCCTTAACCCAATTGCATGTGTGCGTAGATACTCGTATAGGCATGTAAAAAAAGCGGCCAAGAGCGTGTCGGGCCACGCTCAGTGTAGGGTTCCGTAGTTTCCCGTCCGTCACAATAAGTGTTCCCACTTACGAGTTTAAAGGTGGGTATGAAATTATGTAATGAAGCGGTGTACTGCAGCTGGTTTGTGTATTTGTTTGTAGCTTAAACTTAATTACGTTCCTGAGTGAATTTCAATGCAACCTCTTACAGTATTAAGAATGTTTTATAAGAATTATGACAATATTACAAGAAAAAATTTTTTGTTATTATATTTGGTTTAACACAACAGAACTGCCCTCTGCGTATAAAGAATATATAATATATGTATATATGTATATATGTATATATATATATATATATATATATATATATATATATATATATATATATATATATATATTTATTTGTGTATTTTTATTTTAAATATATAAGGATGCCACTGAAAATCAGGGTTGGGGTGTTGTACTTCTGATACATTCCAACATATCCTGAGTGGCTTTCCTTTTTGGAGCAGAGCAGCATTAACGGGTGGATTGTCTTTGTAATACACCCTATGCATTACTCCTTATTCTCTAGTTCTTTATTATTATTATTATTTTTTATATTATTGTTTGCTTTTTTTTTTGTTTTTTTTTTTGTTTTATCATATCTATAAACAAGGAGTGAATGTCCTGTTTCATGATTTTATGTAATTTTTTTTGTTTTTTGTTTGTATGACTATTTAAATGTTATTTGTTTTATGTAATCCACTTCAGTGTGTTGCATGTGCCAAATAAAATCTGTTTCTTTCTTTCTTTCTTTCTATCCATTATGTTCGCGCTCCAGCAGCGCTCCGCGCTCCTGCAACTGCCCCCGGTAGTGGGTACTGTTGTTTCCATCCAAGTTCAAAATGATTTTCCTAGAAAGTCCTTATAAAGTTCTACTTTTCAGATTTTTTTCATCTTTTCTAAACATATGGTTCAAAAGTTAGAGGGGGGGGACACATTGTTTTTTACTTTTGGAGCGATTATTTCCGAAATTATTGACATTATCAAAAAATGATTTTAGTAAACCCCTATTCATTTTTAAATACCTTTCCAACAATATATCACACGTTAGGGTTGAAATTAAAAAAAAAATCACTTCCCACTTTACATATAGGGGGGTTACCCTAATAAACCAATTTTTATTTTACCACTTTGTCGGTGTGATTGATACACATATTGGTACCAAATTTCAGCTTTCTAGTGCTAACGGTCACAGAGATTAAGCGAGGACGGACAGACGGACAGACAGACATGGCGAAACTATAAGGCTTCCTAGTTGACTACGGATCCCTAAAAATGGGTAGTCAAGATCGTAGCAAATGAAGGACTGTAATCTATGCCAATCTTTATAGGTGACAGGTGTAAGTTTATGTATATGTCATGCATTAAAAACGAATTTAAGAACTTCAAATCTTATGTCGTATTTTTTTTCCAGTGCTAGCACCACTTCCATTATTATTGCAAGGATTGCTATTTATAGGATTGCCTGTAATCAATCTCATTTCACCTAATATTATTAATCAGTTCAATTCCTTGTGCAATATTTTGACCAGATTCGCAATTGCGTCCGTAAGCCAAGCCATGCTCACTTTGGATCGCGCAATACCAACCTTCCGTCCGCCAAACCGTGATCTAATTCGATCAGAATTATGTAAACATGTCTACCTATGAAAAAACTATTTTTTCGTTTTAAACAAAACCAAAGACACTATGCAATAGATATTAGTATCAAAGACAAATATATGCTCTTTTATTTTAAACCATAACCTGGCAATGTTTCTTAGAAAAAAAAAAAAGAAATCACTCTGAACTTTCGGCGTTCCACGTGTCGTTTTGATGAAGGTGCTCCGTCGTTTTTATAGAATTTTATATTTGTGTCTGGACTAAAAACGAAAGTGTTATACTTTTTTACATTCCTTGTAATATAGTAAACACGTAGATATATAATTTGTTGTATAAAAAGTGAAAAGTAAATTGCCAGAAGTACTTCAAACTTCGGAAGGCCTAGTTTGGAGGTTAGTTCATAAATGTGTTATTTATCAAATTCTCATTTATTTTTAGTGTAAAATGTAAGTAAAAATAGTTTTCTTACATATTTCAAATAACTTGACGTTGTATTTATTTCAAATTCACACGAAGATATTTTTGAAATATTGTTCGAAATGTCATACAGATAATATAATATTATTTTTTTTTTTAATTTTTTAATATTTAATATTTTGGTATGAATAACGAATGGAAACACATAAAACATAAAAATATACATATTTCCAAACAATTTGATATAAATTTCTCCAAAAACAAAAGTGTAGAATTCAAATTAGTAGTAATTTTGTCACTAAAATTGAAGTATATACTACTACTATGCTATACAGGGTAATTTACGTATTTTATTACAATTTCTAGCAACCAAAAATAATTTTATTCGATAGTTTATACATTCAACAAGAATTCCTGTAAGTTTTATCCGTAAATATTGTCTCAAAGTGAAAATATAGCAAAATTTGCAATATAGCAAAAAATTTTCTAACTTACAAGTTTTCCCGCCAAAAAGGTCCCGAGTGAACGGGAGTATAACATGTCGCGCGCTGTCAGAGCGAAGAGGTTAAAACCAAAACGCCATACCAAATAGTAAATAGTATATTACTTTGAGTACGTAAATTAACTTAAGTTACAACAGAATTTGCTAAAGAATTCCCGTGGCACACCTGGGCAAGGCCTAACTAGAGAGCTTGAGTTGTAGCGGCGCGTTCGCTTGCTTTATCAACGACTGCACTGCGATTGTGTTACTTTGGTTTGAATCGCCTTTGTCTTTGTTGTGATGTTTGGTTTTGTTTTGAATGTATCAACATCGATTGTAGGTCGTTGTCTTTTTCACGTTTATATCATATTTAAGGTTGAAAAATATTATCATAAAGAAAACACAACGTAGTTATGGGTTTATTGCCACCAGCAAACGATTCCAATCAGTCTTACACAATCGCACTGCAGTAGCGTTTAGATTCTAAACTAAGGGAGTAGATCGTGACTCCTATAGAAAATATCCATGCCAACAGTGGATGGATGATGGTAATGAGGTTGAAAATGAAGGAGGTAAAGAAGTATTTAGTCAAATGTCTTAAGTTAACGTAATTTGCTTATTAATTCCCTTGCGTAACATAAGTTTGTGAAACGGATCTTTCTTTGTATTAGAAATTAATAAAAATATTGTGAAAATTGTTAAAATAAAGATAAAATGATTGTTGTAATTTTGTGTCGCTTATTTCATGAAACATAAAAGATGATGAAAGTGCGGACATGCAACATAATCCTCTCTAGGGTCAGTCCGATGGGTAACAATTTATTTTGTTACAAAATCCCCACATCACACCTGACGCTGACAGTCCACGTGTCGGAAGGGTTTATCTTAATGAATTATATTATTTGAAACAGTTAACGCAAAATAAATTATCGCAATTCAATTTCAAACAAGTACAATGCTGATAGGTCAGGAGTTGTCAGAAAGCATGTCCTTAGCCATCTGAATATTTAGTTTACGCCTCAATTTTACTTCATAATAATATATTTCTTAAAATACTTTTTATACCATCACAAATCTTTCTCATGTGTTGGCTGACACGAATATGAATCTCAAGATTTTTATTGGCCGTAAATATTATTATTTTGTTATTCATTTTATAATTATGACAAAAGGCCTAGTATTTAATTTATTCCGCCATTCACATCAAGGTCGCAATATAAGATCCCTCGTAAGTTAAAGAACGTAATACAGTCGTGAACGGCGAATATTACGCTTCTTTAATATATAAATTACGAGACAAGATAAAGGAAAAACGAAGAGGCAAGCTGTCTAAAGGTGTCCTGTTGCTCCATGACAACGCCCCTGTTCATGCCGCTGGTGTTTCGAAGGATGCAGTTCGTCAATGCGGGTTCACAGAAGCTCAACATCCACCTTACAGTCCAGACATGGCCCCGACCGACTATTATTTATTTCCAAATTTAAAGCGGGACTTAAGAGGAAGAAAATTTTCAAGCGATGAAGAGTTGCAGGTGGCCGTCTTCAGTCATTTTGAGGATAAAAAATGTGATTATTTTTATAAAGGTTTAGAGATGTTGATTCACGGATGTCAGAAGTGTATTAGTATTCATGGTGATTATATTGAAAAATAAAATTGGTTTCGTTTCATTTCCTTCATTGGTTCATAGTTAGGCCAATTCATTATGGGACCGCCTACGTATATGGCGGACGCATTGTCTCTTCAGCATACTAATCCATTGGACTATTACAGTACAGCAGGTAGTACAGTACAGTATATATGGCATGGGGGGGGCAGTCGTATATATATATATATATATATAAATTCCATAAATTATTTAAAAATCTCACAGTGCATTTAACTTTCAATTACTTATATTGTACTTGATACCAAAAGAAATTGGTGAAATAATGCTGTGCCTATTTTTGACAAAATTCACGATACCATCTATACCATCTGATAATTAGCGGTGTCAACCACTGTGTGATTTTGAATGAGTTTTCTTCCTCACACAACCTCCTTGTGGAATCGATTACCACCAAAGATTTTTTCGGACCGATCCTACTTAGGGAAATTCAAGAAAAGAGCCTACTATTTTTAAAAAGATCGGCAACGCGACTGCAATTCTCCTGGAGTTGCAGTTGTTAATAGGCGGCGACAATCATTTACCATCAAATGAGCCGTATTTTCGTTTGCTCCTCTCCTATAAAATAATTATGAACTTTAAATACTATATACTCAATGATCTAGGCCAGTTAAAGTGTCTTCCAACTCATATAGTAGCGTCCTTTCACAGCTGGCTGTATGAGGATAAAATCGCTCAGAAAGCATTTGAGAGAAGTTTCTCCGAGTACTGGAGCCCATAATAAAGATATTGGTAGTATAATCAGAGTAACTGTAATAGTCCAATGGATTAGTATGCTGAAGAGACAATGCGTCCGCCATATACGTAGGCGGTCCCATAATGAATTGGCCTAACTATGAACCAATGAAGGAAATGAAACGAAACCAATTTTATTTTTCAATATAATCACCATGAATACTAACACACTTCTGATATCCGTGAATCAACATCTCTAAACCTTTATAAAAATAATCACATTTTTTATCCTCAAAATGACTGAAGACGGCCACCTGCAACTCTTCATCGCTTGAAAATTTTCTTCCTCTTAAGTCCCGCTTTAAATTTGGAAATAAATAATAGTCGGTCGGGGCCATGTCTGGACTGTAAGGTGGATGTTGAGCTTCTGTGAACCCGCATTGACGAACTGCATCCTTCGAAACACCAGCGGCATGAACAGGGGCGTTGTCATGGAGCAACAGGACACCTTTAGACAGCTTGCCTCTTCGTTTTTCCTTTATCTTGTCTCGTAATTTATATATTAAAGAAGCGTAATATTCGCCGTTCACGACTGTATTACGTTCTTTGAAATCCACCATCAAAATGCCTTGAAAATGCCAAAATATTGTGCACATCAGTTTTTTAGTCGATTGTTGCATCTTTGCCTTTCTAGGGGGCTTTTCACCCTTATAACGCCATTCCATTGACTCGCGCTTGCTTTGTGGATCATAATACAAGATCATAGTTTCATCACCAGTCACTAGCCGCTCGATCACAGTCTTTGGATTTTCGCCACAAAGATCCAAAAACTCCGAAGCGCAGCGCACTCTTTCCTGTCTCTGTACCGCTGAAAGAAGTTTCGGTACCCATCTTGCACTCACTTTTTTCATGTGAAGATGTTCATGGATCGCGCGATGAACGGTACTCTTAGGGAGCCCAAGCCTTGCTGCAATTTCTCTAATCTTCAAACGGCGGTCACTCGGAACCTCCTCTTCGATAAGAGCAATCGTTTCGGGAGTGAGCACTTCCACAGGTCGACTGTCGTGGCCAAAGTCTTCGACGGTTTCTCTCCCGAGGCGAAACTCTTTCCCCCAATTTTTCACTGTGCTATAGGAGGGGGCGGTACACGCCATCCAATCGTTCTTTTATTTGGGCAGGGGATAAACCTTCTTTAAACAGAAACTTTATGACACTTCGATACTCAGTTTTCGACATTTTAGAAAAAATACGCGACTCTCGTTATTCAAATGCCTGTTAAACTAAGACTAAGCATTTCATGTCGATGCATGTTTCTTATATTAAGTGCACGATAAACGTACTATTTAATGCAACACAACATGTAGCGACATGTCGCGTTGAACTATATCAGGCCAGTTCATTATGGGACCGCCTGGTAGCTCGAATCGACTTTAAACGTGAAAGAAGCCTTCACAAGTGGGAGCCCCGTGTCTGCAAACTTAGTGTAGCGTGGTATCTCACTGATAGACTTACAACTTGGTAAGGATTGCAGGCGTACCTTAGGGGAGGCCTATGTTCAGCAGTGGACTTGTGAAGGGCTGTAATGATGATGATGATGAAGGGTTGCAGGGAGCTGACGTTACGATGTAGGTAACTCTGGACCATGGATGTCAGTTGTTCTATATTTTTGTGGATATAATATTATTATTATCAGTAATTAGGAGAGACGTGTATTAGACAAAATTTTTGGACGACTCTTTACGTTTTAGATGTAGTGCTGATTGTCGTGTCAAAGGCACGCCGATTCAATACATAATATATAAATCAATACATATAAAAAAAACAGATGAATGAAACTATATGACTTTCGCAGAGCCGTGCGTGTGAGCTGTCTTGTGCTTGAGGATATATAAACTAGATTGCTACTGTATTGCATGGAAGGTAATGAAATATTTGGCCTAATTAAAAAAACCTGTCGTAATGTTAAAACAACCTATGTCCAGCTGAGGTTTTAAAAACTTCTTGTTTTTAAAATATGATGTGATAATGAAGGTTTAACATAATTTTGAAACTCATATTATTGTGCTGCATGGCTATATTGCAATAATGATTATTACCGTTTCTGACTATAGATTGCCACCAGTTATATGCATGGATAAAAACAATAAACACCTAGTTCCGTGTTTGCATAAAACTTAAAGCCTTGCATAGCAGATCTTTAACGTCTGACTGACGGACACGGGGAAAACTTAAGTGGTTCTTGTTTTGCTACTTAGCAATGACAAAGCGCTGCATTGTTTCATGTAGTGTATAGTGTATGATTCTAAAATATACCTACAAGCTTAATTTTTATTTCCATTTTTTCATGACGTTAAACGCGAACAAAAGTTGTAGAAAGTTTATGAAAGCAAAATGCTTGGAAATTATTAATTTAATTAACAACATATTTGCAAAGTAAACGTGTTTGTATTAATTATATAGTTTTGATATTTCCTGTAAGTTTATGGGACATATTGAAAGTCAGAAAGTTACTCGGTCCACATAAAGTCCTGATTAATTGAGAAAGTCAGGCAAAGTATTAAGTGTGACTAGTTAACCTAAGAACTGAGGTTAAATGGTTGAAAGTTTCAAATGTTTCAAAATTAGTTTTAAGCTTGAAGAGTTACGTTTACACAAATACTGTTTAAGAGTAAAAATGCTTAAGGTGAAATATGTATGTGCTTCTATAACCGATTCGCTTGACAAGAATTTGTAAATAATTCAATTATTAATGACTTATTTACCTTACGTTTTTGCAATTAAAATCACCGAACTAAAATTTAAAGTTTAGAGTAATTATATACAAATTACTTCGGAAAAAAAGTTTCTTCTTTTGATTATAATATAAATGAGCCATTTTGTTCAATAACTTGTTGCCATCTTGGGATTTTTTTAATCAACAAAATGCTACAAGTAGTTTTGACAGTCGTCTCTTGACCTTAAGCTAACACTACCCAAAGAATTTCCTCACTTTCATAGTCGAATGGAACGGCAAATCCAAGATTCCAAGAATCGAGGCCAAGAATTTCCGTCGACAGCCTTGGCGAAAGACCAGAATGCACGTGTTCCTGAAGGAAGTCGAAGTAGTTTCTCGCCAATTCTGATGATGTGCTCTGACTTTGTCTTGGCAATGATACTTTTGAAGGACCTGGAGGCGGAATTATACTTCTTTTTAAGAGCGTTGGTATTTGCATCCCGAGACGTCGATGCGTCAGCTAGGGCCTGGTAGCACACTTGCTTATGGCGTAATGCAATTCTGTATGAGCGATCAAACTAAAAGTACAGATGATGGAATAAAATGTTCCACATCCTGTAGCACCACATCAGCGTCAGAATCAGCAATAACGCTGGTATCATCTGACGAGAAGCAAACCCGCCCCAACTTCTTCTTATTCATAAAGTGCCATCTTCTTTCGAAGGTCGGTGATCATTAAGCAACTTGAATCTTTGATGCCATGACTCTGAATAAGGAACTGGTGCTCTTTCCAAACCATTGGCGTAGGTTTTTCAGCCAAGATGTTCTTCTTCGACCCACACTTCGTTTTCTTTGGATCTTGCCCTGTATGATGAGTTGTAGTAGATGGTATTTTTGGTTTCTCATTATGTGGCCAAGATATTCAAGCTTTCTTTTCTTTACTAAATAAACAACTTCTGGTTTTTTCTTTATGCAGCTTAGCACGGTTACGTTCTTTATTTTGTCTCTCCAGGATATCCTTAACATTCATTTCCTGTATACCCACATTTCGAAGGCTTCAATCTTCTTACAGCTCGATTCAGTGAGGTTCCATGCTTCAACGCCTTACAAAAGAATGGAGAAAACATAACATCGTGCTAATCATACCCGTATCTGGATGTTCAGCTTTTTATTGCACAGAAGTAACTTAAGCTTAATGAAAGCATTACGGGCTTGTTCTATGCGGCACCTTATTTCAAGACTGTGGTCTGCCGTATCATCAACCCAGCATCCCAAATATTTGTATTTTCTAACTTTTTGTAGAGGCTGTTCATTACATAGTGGAGAAGAGTTAGCAGGCGGTGTTTTACAAACTGTCATATATTTGGTTTTCCTGGTGTTGATACTGAGCCATACGCTGAACTAACAGATTGAATTTTATCTATAAGGATCTGAAGTTCTTCCATTTTAGATGCAATAAGCACAGTGTCATCGGCATAACGGATATTGTTAATAATCTGACCATTCACTGTGATACCTAGATCCACCCAATCCAATACTTCCCCCCAACGGTAGGATGCAAAAAAAGATCACACCCAGACAGTAACCTGCAGAATGCAACTGCGATGGGAGTATGAGTGACACCATACTCCGGATCAGACAATGGTCCGAGGAGCCAAGAGGGGCATCGACGGAGACCTGATATCCGTTCGGATGAGAGGTCAGCTGAAGTTCAAAATACTGAGAATTTTTTGAGAAAAACCTAATAACTGATTTTGACTCGAGTCGGGATTCGAGTCAATTATATACTATAATATTATGTTTTGTTACATTTAAGCGAACACTATATTATGTTTAAATAATACTAGTTTTTACGGATTTTATCGCGTATATTAACTTTTTTGTATACCCGACGTTTCGAGCACTTTACAGCACCCATGGTCACGGGGGGATTGAGATGTTCAACGTCCAGATGTCAAAGTAAATCGCAGTTACCATAGATTAAAACGATTATTTTTTGTTCAGATTTTTAGTTCCATCTAATCTACGGTAACCGTGGTTAACTATAACATCTGGACGTTGAACATCTCAATCCCCCCCGTGACCATGAGTGCTGTAAAGTGCTCGAAACGTTGCGTATTCAAAAAAGCTAATATACGCGATAAAATCCGTAAAAACTACTGTTATTTAAATAACATAATGTTATTTCACATATTAACCACCAAGATTTGACATTTTTGCATTTGTACTATTGCACGCCATTACCTGACATTGGAATGGCATTTTATAACGCGATTACTAGAAACGCCTCTCTTACACCGCAGCTTTTTATGACCTGTATAATTAGTGTTTACGTATATTATAACAAATTAAAACAAAATATATAAACGTGTTTACTCTACGAGTACATAGCACTGCTGTAATAAGCAACTTCTCACTGTCAGGTCAAGCACACTTGAATTTATACTGGTTTCGTTTCAATTAAAACTGTATAGTATTTCGCTATCGCGTTGTCGAATAATTACAAGCTTGTTTATTCGTTGAGATGAACGAACTTTGTTTCTTTGCTCATGAAACAACAAGCCAAAGAGATTTGTTCAAGTGAAATTAATCTTTATGATTTCAAGCGAGAAATATAACATTATGTTAATTATCTTGCAAGAGCTTTTAGTTGCCTGGTGTAGTTATTAGTATCACAGCAACTATAATACTCCTACTAAATGGGGGAGGGGATAAAAACGTATTAATACCGATCCATGAATGAAGTTTCTTCCACATATATCTATAATTTTTAACTTAAATGTGTAAATGGAAATTACCAAGTAAAAGTAAAGAAATGATTCTATGAAAATTTTAAACAGGTGTTTAAAGATTATATTTTCTGAACAAGTTATGGTGCCAAACGAGCCTAAAGTGCAAGTGATGGTAAGTGGATGCTGTGGCCCACACACCAACATTCAAAATCGATTTAGAATCAAAATGCAAATGAGTTGCCTCGTTACTAGTTGAGATTTTTTATAGGATGTAATAATTAATATAAAATAATTAGTTTCTTGAATTATACCTTACCTACCTTATTTTAAACTATTAATTCACGATTAAATTGGCTGCAGTGGTCTTACTTATAAACGATATTAAATTTTTACTCGTGCTGATTTCAATCTCATATTTTTTTACTACATGGAATGCCAATTCTAAAACTTAGTGATTTTGTTTTGAGTTAATAAGTAGGTGAAGAAATAATTTGTAAAAGAAACGGTTTATAATGTAAGTACATAAAATGATTGTAATGGAGAACCAATAGTTTCTTGTACCTTTGTTGGACCTTTGATAGGCTGTAATAATTAATATAAAATAATTGTTCCTTTTTATTTCTTGAATTATACCTGTTTTTTTTACTCAAACAAGTAATTCAGTGGTCTTATAAACGATGTTAAATTTTTACTCGTGCTGATTTCATTCTCATATTTTTTTATCACACGGAATGCCAATTCTATAACTTAGTGATTTTATTTTGAGTTGATAAGTAGGTGAAGAAATAACTTGTAAAAGAAACGGTTTATATGTAGATGAAATACACACAATGATTGTAATGGGGAATCAATTCTTTCTCGTAGATAAAAACCTAGCATAATTTAAAACGCAATTAAGTTACTTGTACAAGTTTAACTATTTAATTTTAGTCATGTGTTCTTTGTGCATTTCTGTTAGTTTACTGGTGCACAGATTTCTGTTTCACGCAAACCCAAAAACGGCAAAACTGAACGAAGCACTTGTGAAAGCTATATTCAACAGGACTTTGCAAAGATAAAAGAATTCAATTTCACTTTATATCGCCACGGTGCCATGCGCTCTCGCGCTCTCTTTCAAAAACACGTTGAGGGTTTTAGATACAGTTGAAATTAAATTTTGACTAGGTCACATCTTTTTTTAAATTAATGGGCCACGGGTTCTCATGGAACAACTATTTGTATCTCCATTAAATAGTTATTCTTGGTCTAGATGTTTGTCCACGTATAATTTGTTTATGTTAAACTCATCCACAATACAAATTCCTAGTATAGTGGTAAAGTATTTTAAAGAAACATAAAGAGAAATATTGCAATATTCTGATTCCAGAGTATAAAAATTTGTATCCTGCAAACAATTTCAATTTTTTAATAAATTAGTTTGTTGTCTAGTAATCAATTACTGAGTTTTTCTGTCAAGAAGTTTTCGGGATCAGCTTGGAGTCACGAAGTTGGAGGTGTGCCTCGGAAAGCACGTTAAGCCGTTGGTCCTGCGCCTGATCTCTCTGCTCATTGATTACCGTTTCATTGGACTATGAAAGTGAGGGAATAGAGAGTGCACCTGTGTTTGCGCAAATACTTACGCTCTTTAATCCTGTGTTGCGCAGTTAGCTAGTCTCCGTTAATACTAGCTTTACCTAAAGCAGGCATCAGCTCCGAGTAACGCTCTACTATAGTGTAAACACAGTTTAATCACAGAGGCATTTACGTACTCTGGTTTGCTAAGTTTGAATACTAATGTCAAATAACAGATACAATAGTGAGAACCGGAAACCACTTTTACTGATAAATAGAGATTTCACCTTAGTCCTCAGGATTGATAACGCATTAAGTGATGATAGATTTCCTTCTCTTAACATCAGGTGGACTGTGTGCTCGCTGTGCACCCTTATTTCTACTTTGGTTTGGATGTGATAACAATATAATATATATCTAAGTTCTAGTAAGTAGATTTTTTACTATGGAAAACTTGCAACCCAGATTCCGCTTATTATATATATATATATATATATATATATATATATATATATATATATATATATATATATTTTATAGATATCCCCCTAGATATCTATAAAGTCTCAAAATAAGGTACCCGCTTCACGTCGTCACGCAGTCTCGTATTCATTGTTTAAATGACTTTTGTAAAATGGAATCATTATCACTGAGATAAAGAAAGATAAAGCAAGTTATAGTCATCATCGTCATCATCATTTACATACCTTCACAAGTTCACTGCTGAACAAATAATCCCTCCCTGAAGTAATGCCACCATTGACTTCCAGCATGTTTTACAAGGTCATCACGCATCTACGGATCTAGTGAGAGGCCGCCCTGCACGCACTTGCAGGCATGAGGCTGCTACGCTAGAATCTTTCTTTCAATTGGTTGTTATTTTTTTTTATAGGATAGGGTGACAAACGAGCACACAGTCCACCCGATGGCAAGTGGTTGCTGTGGCCCATAGACATCTACATCTATCCCCGATTACGAATCAAAATGCAGATGCGTTGTCACCCGTGAGGACTAAGATGGAATGCCTCGTTTCCAGTAAAAAGGGTCTCCGGTTCTCTACACTCACCATACGAAATACAGCAGCATTAAGCTACTATTTCACGATGGTATTCTGTGAGAGCGTGGTCCTTCCCCGGTCGAGCCGACCCATTCGTGCTACAACTATACTACTAATATAACTGCAGCATGGCTCTACCACGTATAATGTTAGTTCATCATGGTATATTATGACCAAACTATTGCTACTTTAGCATGCTGATCCTTTGAGCTATGTCGGTAGTTCTAGTTCTACTGAAGATGCCGAAAAGCTCTAAGCATAGTCCGCTACATAGCTCGGTGAGCGACCTGTTTACTTATAATGCCGGTAGTGAAGGACCTTACTTTACTACTACACTACTTAACTTAGTAACATGCGTCCTCACTGGGAAAACCCCTACAGTGGGTTTTATACTCGTATTTTAAAGTTTTGAAGAATAATTGACGAGAAGGAGGGTCCTTATTTTCTAAACGCTGCCAGCTGAGTTGATCTATCTCTCGATCGAAGTAGGACTAACCTAATCGGACTATTTACTAACAACTTCAAGCGTAGTATTCCGTACAATTACATATGATTTTTGTGTTTTCCACGTTTATCTTAAGACTTATTCGTTAGGAAATACTATTGAGGTCATTGAACAAAGTGCTAAGATCTTCCAGATATTCTGCTATGATGACTTTATCGCAGTAAATGGATTTTATAAAGGCCTGTTGGTCTAGTGGTTAGTGACCCTGACTGCTATGCCGGAGGTCGTGGGTTCGATTCCCACCCAGGACAAATGTTTGTGTGATGAGCATGATCATTTGTTCTGTGTCTGGGTGTAATTTATCTATAATATTTATGTATTTAGAAATATATAAGTGTGTTTATCAGTTGTCTAGTACCCATAACACAAGCTCTGCTTAGCTTGGGACTAGATGGCGTTGTGTGATGGTTGTGGAATATTATTATTATTATTATAAATGATAGTAATAGAACAAAATTAAGACGATTTCGCGAATATGTAAGCGACAACATTGTATTGTTACGAGCTTGAGGTTCGTGACAATAAAAATTGCCGATAAAATTACCTAAATTAACACTTTAATTTACTTTACACAAATTAAAGTTAAAACACTAATAATAAAACACACTAATTCACTTAATTCCGCTCCGAAGCTTCGCTTGTTTCGCCAAATCAACACTACACTGCCCCGATCGCATCTTGCAGCGCCTATTTATATAATTAGCAAAGAAGCGTCCCGAACATTCACGTAAATGCGCGCCAGGCAACGAGAATTCGAGTATAGATTTTCTAGAAACTTAGTTCTTCGGGTGGCGCTGTCCGTCGAAAGATGTGTGATGTCATTTACTGCAAAACTCCCCTCGCTCTCGTTCCTGACACTAGATGGCGCTAGTGTATCGATTTTAGCGCGTAACACTTCCCCCTCCTAAGACATGCTCGTCCCGAGCATTATCGGTCTCATAATAACGCGCTAGGCGATCCACATGGACGATCTTAGGAGTCCCTCTTGCGCCTTTCTGTATCCGGTAGGTTACATCGTTGATCCTGGTCCCGTGGTGCACCAACATTGTACAATTTCGGTGCTCCTCTACTACGTGTCTGAGGTCCCCGCACGGCCGCACAACTTGTACATGTACGACACCAATCCTCGACATCGTCACGATAATGGACCCAGTAAAACTGTTCTCGGACCTTCAGTAGAGTTCGTTTAACTCCCAGATGGACTCTTGAACGACCAGTATGGCACAGCTGTAGAACATTTGGCACTTTAGCTTTAGGGACGACCATTTGCAAACGACAGCTGTCTCCTCGACCATTGTCCCATTTACGGCACAGGACTCCATCCTGAATCAGCAAGCTGTCCCATTGGGCCCAATAGCTTTTCGTGGTTGAACTCATCGCTGAGACGTCCCTCCACTTAGGCTTGGTAGCACGGGCCTTCATCCATCCCAGAATCGGCTTGATGTCCGGATCTTCCTGCTGTGCATGTCGTAGGCTGTCCTTCCACCCGTTGCTGAGGTGGTCTGTCCTGAGCATCCTCACGGATACCACTTCCTTACCTTGCCTACTACAATGGTTGCCATCTTCAGGATAAGGTCTTCTTGACAATGCATCTGCGTTGCCATGAGATTTCCCGCTGCAGTGTCTGATAGTAAAGTCGTATTCCTGCTGCTGCTGGGCGGTGCTGTTAGCCGCACTTCCTTTCTGAGACCGTTCACCTTCCCTTCCTAGGGTGTGCTTAGGGCAGCTGGACCGAAGATGGCCACTTTCCCCACAGCCATAGCACCTAGGGCTGTATCTTCTACTGTGGTCGCGAACCGTAACTGCTGTAACCTCCCTAGCGTGAGGTGAACGATGATCCTGTCGCCGCCAGGCAGTGCCGTTAGCTGCACTACCCTCTCGAGGTCGATCAACTCTCCTTTCCACGGTTCGCTTAGGGCAGCTGGATCGAAGGTGGCCATTTTCCCCACAGCCATAGCACCTAGGGCTGTATCCTTTGTTGCGGTCGCGAACTGTAGCTGCTGCAACCTCCCTGACGCGATGGGAACGGTGATCCTGCCGCACGGCTTCCACTTCCAGTGCATGGGCCAAGGCGTCCTTAAGCGTCTCGTGGTGCCCGAGCCTCACAGCAGCTCTGACTTCCAGGTCGCGGATGCCGTCGATGAATGTCTGCACCAGGTTCCCTTCAATGAGCGTAGGTACAGGCCAGTATGCTTTTCGCACCAGCTTCTCCACTTCTAGAGCCCACTGCTGCAGGTTTTCGTTGATGCGCTGCACACGATCTTTAAGCTGCGCACGAAAGACGTGTTCCAGGTGAGCGTCGCCATATCTCGCCTCCAATGCCTCAAGGAGTTGCTCATAAGTCACTTCCTCACCGAGAGCTTCCAGAACTGTCAAGTCCTGGTCGCGCAGGCCTAGTGTGAGAGCAGTCATGGCCTGATTTTTATTCCAGCCGTTCGCCTTCATAACAGCTTCGAACTGAATTTTGTAGGCTGACCAGGAAGAGGTACCGTCGAACGGTGGCACCTTGAACCCACGTAGCGAAGGTGTTGTAGCTACTGCGAGAGCTGTAGCTCCATCTCCAAGTTTGAGTTCGTCCAGTGATTTCTTCATGTCAGCCATTACGTTGTCAACCCGATTGTTTACTTGGTCGATTCGGGTTTCAGCTTTCTCGATTCGGTTTTCAGCTTTCGCGATTTGGGTTTCAGCTTCCGACAGGCGGTTGTCATGCTGAGCAACCCTATCCTTCACCTCCTTTATCTCCTTCCCGAAGGTAGCGTGAAGGTCCTTCATGAGGAGCATCTGCTCTTCCAACCGACGGGCCTGTTCCTCTTGTCCGCCCCGCAGCTGCTCCTCCAAACGACGAACCTGGTTTTCCTGTCGGCGGGCCTGTTCATCCTGTCCACCCCGCAGCTGCTCTTCCAACCGACGGACCTGTTCATCCTGTCCACCCCGCAGCTGCTCTTCCAACCGACGGACCTGTTCCTCCTGTCGGCGAGCCTGCTCCTCCTGTCGGCGAGCCTGCTCCTGCAGCATCACCATCAGAGCACCTAAATCAGGTGCCACAGACGTAGAAGCTGCTGACGGACCGGCTTCCGTGGCTGGCGGCTGGCCCTCAGACATCTGCGGCGTTGCACCACCAAATCTCCTCTGGTTCGTCTCCTGCTGGCGTTGACTTCGGGTACGGACACCCTCCGTTTCCTCCTTAGGTAAAATCGGCATTATTTTATCCCAATTCTGACACCAATTGTTACGAGCTTAGGGTTCGTGACAATAAAAATTGCCGATAAAATTACCTAAATTAACACTTTAATTTACTTTACACAAATTAAAGTTAAAGCACTAATAATAAAACACACTAATTCACTTAATTCCGCTCCGAAGCTTCGCTTGTTTCGCCAAATCAACACTACACTGCCCCGATCGCATCTTGCAGCGCCTATTTATATAATTAGCAAAGAAGCGTCCCGAACATTCACGTAAATGCGCGCCAGGCAACGAGAATTCGAGTATAGATTTTCTAGAAACTTAGTTCTTCGGGTGGCGTTGTCCGTCGAAAGATGTGTGATGTCATTTACTGCAAAACTCCCCTCGCTCTCGTTCCTGACACTAGATGGCGCTAGTGTATCGATTTTAGCGCGTAACAGTATATAAGTAAATGATCAAGATACCCTTAGTAGATTGAGTAAACGCTAAATAGCCATTCGCTGGATACTGGATTCTTTAAGTAAGGATTACACTTAGTTAGGAGTGGATTGTAATAATGTTGATGATGGTTTTAATTACTATTAAAACATTTATAACAAAACAGGTACGCAATTTAAAATTTAAATCACACTGTGAACTTTGTTAAAGCGTCACTTGTTCAATAGGTGCAAAATTCAAATTTTATTCATTTCAAGGCGCCGGTCAAAGACTCTACTTTATATTGACTTTTTATTGCTATAAATTTTAAAACTTTAAATAAAATGTTCACGTTTTACCTTTGCATTCTGTAATATTCATGACAGAATAATAACAGTTTTTGTTTTTGTTGTTTATTAAAACATTTTATTTGGTAAAATATTTAGGGGCAACCAGCGTAATATTACATACTGTGCAGTTGGTCACCCTTAATCTCTCCAAATCTCAACAAAAGAAGATAAATGCCTTAAAATATTATACATTTTTACTAATAAAATAATTTAAACACAAAATTTCGAAAATAAGAAATAATTACAGAACATAAAAATAAAATAAAAAGCAAACACAATCCGCGTTTAAAAATTTTGGCTAAAGGTTTGAACGGTCATAACGGAAGTATTTTTTAAATATACAAAATAACACAATATTTTATTTTATATTATAATTAAGGAGCCCTATCACAACTTAGTCGACTCAAACAGGCCGTTAAATCACAGAGCTTTCAAATTGCCAAACCTCTAATACATACAATTACCATACATTACTATGTATGTGCCTCATTGATACAATAATATCCACTTTCAAAAACAGTATGTTAAAATTGCAGTAAATTAAAGAATGGACGTCGAATTAGTAATTTACTTCGGAGTACATTCTATAAATCATTAAATTAATACTTTTACATTAATACTATAAATTTGCAAACGTATGGTGAACTATGAGGTAGAAGAACTACTTTGTCCCTCGAGGGCACTAAATAAATATGTAAGTTTTCAATGGTGCTCCCTTTCTACTGATGTTAAAAATCTATAGATACTAACTGGTCGCGTAGATGTTATTCTGTTCTTTTAGGTATGTGATACGATAAATTTTACCCACATCGGACTTTTACGACGTAAATATAAAATTTATAATTAATTCGACCACAGCGCGCGCAACTTATATGATCCTAGCATGCACCTATGTACCATCATCTAAATAAAACAAATATATTGTATGGATATGATTTTCCTCGATCAAGCCATTCACAAGCACTCAAAGATTACATTTTTCAAGATATATTGTAAGATTAAATCTTATACACATAATTTAGTAGTACAATTTTCTATAAAACATAAATAAGTTAAAATCGCAGAAATGTATTACTCTTTGAATTTTATTTTTAAAACTCATTATTTTAATCCTCCAAAATTTACAAAAGCATGGAGATTCAGTATCACGTTTTAGAAAATGATTTAAAAGTGGCAGCCTTTTCAAGCCAAGCAGAGGCTTAATTAAAGACGATCAGCGCTCAGACCGACCGACTGAGGCAACTGCCTCAGACATTGACGAAAAATTTAGAAAAAAACTTGTTATTGAAGATGATCGTCTGAAGAATAAAAGAATCACAGAAGTAACCGAAGTAACATCTAAGACCGTTTCAAATATTCTCCATGACCATCTTTGCATGTCAGTCAGTGCAAGTTGGGTGACAAGAATGCTCACATTTAAAGACAAAAGAAGGAGAAAATGGTTTCGAGGTGTTCTGCCTTTGCTCGACAACGCACCCGTACACAAGAGTCAAGTTGCGATGGCTTCCTGCGCGACTTTGACACTTTAAACCACCCTCTTTATAGCCCAGATTACGACTTGAGGATTATTATTTGCTCCCAAATATGAAAAAGAGCTTCAGACGAAAATAAATTTACAAATGACAAAGAAATGAAGTTGGCGATTTCTGCCTATTTTGAGGGTCTTTACAAAACATTTTTTTCGAAAGTGTAAATAATTTATTAGAAATGATCTGAGAAGTATTTTTGGGTTAAAAATATGTCAAAAAGGAAAAATAATTTAATGTTTAATTTCACCCCCTTTTTCTTTCATTCCGTGAAAGTTTTGACCTCCCCTCGTATAAATTCAAATTCAAATTCATTTATTTGCCAGAATGTATTTCTACAATAAAGTATGATCTTAAATTATGTCTAATGGCCCATTTACATTCTACCACTTTATATGGTGTGCAAATATTTTATAGGTACACATAAAAAAAATTAAATAACAAGTGGGATTTCAATTACATTTATGATTAATTGATGTCAATATCATGTCATTTAAGTAATAGGTTTTAAAATGTCTTATTGTATAATGATTATTCTCAATTGTTAAAGTCCATACTTTCAGGTTATGCTTTGTTCATAAGTAATTAACGTAGTAGAGCCAAGCTGTAGCTATTATATGGTTGTAGCACAAATGGGTCGGCTTCTCGGCGAAGGACCACACTCTCACAGAACACCAGCATAAAATAGCAGCTCAATACTGCAGTGTTTCGTATGGTGAGTGTGGAGGACCGGGGAGCCTTTTTACTGGAAACCAGGTATTCCATCTAAGTCCTTAAGGGTGACAACGAATCTACATTTTAATTCGTAATCAAGAATAGATGTAGATGTGTACGGGCTACAGCATCCACTTACCATCAGGTGGACTGTGTGCTCGTTTGTCACCCTCATAATATTAAAACAACGATAAGATCTTCTAGTATTTCCCAAAGTCGCCATTTACGATACTTTCAGGATAAAATGGGGTGATGTGGGTCTCACGCTACCACCACACGACGAGTAAATCTATAGGTATTTTTTGACGTGATAACGCCTAATAAATCGATGACCGCCGGCTGCACGCACGAAAAAGGATGACTCATTGTAACGTTACGCTCGTTGTAACGTTACGATCGGAGTGAGAGATTGGCTTGATCGTTTGACTCACGTCGCATCTACCTCTCTCCCACTCGATTAGCCCATGCGTCCGTGGAGAAGAAAGACAGCGGCAGCACACAACTTATATCTATTGCATCAATGTTTTGTTATGACGTTTTCACGTTAAACTCTCGTCCGTAAACCATCTTTACAAACAACCAATTTTTTTAATAACTTGTAGTTCGGAAGTTGTTTTAATCATAATATTACAGTTGTAACGAGCTAAAGAGCCCATCTGATTGTGTCAAGCCATTGATTGAATACCTGAAATTCACTTAAAAAAGAACGCCAAAGATATGTTGTCATACCTGAAAAATGTGATATGTTTCACGTCCTGTAATTATACTGCTTTTCTTACTGTTAAAACTGGTTCACAGTATTGGATGCACTAATCTTTGCGGACAGAAATGGATAAGAGATCAGCTCCATCTTTCAATATAGACATACACCTAGGTAGAAAGTCGTACCATTTGTAATACCCATAAAACCATTTTAATTTAGTTTCCAGTGCAGAAATGTAATAGTGATAGTTGATGCGAAAAATGTTTAAAACTGATCGGTATGTTTGATACATTAACTTTGATATGCTTATTAAACAATTCCTTGCAAAAATTATTAATATAATAATATTAATAATGCTTTATTTCACCAATGTCTAAATAATCTTTTCAAACAATTTCAAACGGAGAGCTTTGGAGCGAAAGCAATTTCTTATTGAAGTGTAAAAAGATAAGACGCTCCAAACTCAGTGAATAAAATCGTGGTGGCACACGTTCAGTAACGGTATGTAAAATTATTTGTGGAATATTTTTCAACCTATCAAATATCCATTGCTTAACATAGACCTCCTACATAAATTGCTGACTGATATTTGCTAAATATGCCACGCTTGGGAAGTGGGTTCCTACCGCAGCTTTTTAAATTAATTTTGAGTTATTATAAGGAAGATCCATCTTCTATTTAATTTCCCTCTGTCGTCTCTTACAACACCCTGGAATAATGATATGGGGTGCTGGGTTCTCTTCCGCTGAAACTATACGAATCTAATTATCCGTACCCATTGTCGAACTTTTTTAAAAATTAATTTAAAATGCTTCTTAATAAGATGGAAGAGCGCGATAGCCAGTAAGCGAGATGTGGCCAGTGTACAAGATACGGTACGTTATCAAAATTTCCGGAATTATAAGATCAAATCCATTACGAGAAAATTCGCTTCGGCCATGGGGTGCGTGAGATGTATAATATCGATTAGTCACGTCTCACGAAGACCGGAAGATTATGTAGGACATAAATCCGAATCGAAAGGCTTTAGTTACAATTATGGCTGTATGTAAACTTCGCTTCTGCAAGCCGATGGATGCAAAGTGGAATTTAAACGAAAATAACAAGTTTCATAAAATCTTTAACTTACTAGTTTTTATAATGCGTCATATCTTATATTATTAGGAAGTAAGCAACTGTTTAGGGTTAAGATGAAAGGAGACAACCGAGATCTCTATAGGAAATGAGGAATCTGTTCGAGCACACTGAAAACGTTGGAATAATTTAATGGTGGTGACACTAGTAAGGTTAAAATCACATGGAATATATCTGTCTGGTATACTGTTTGCTTCAAGTATGTCTTCTTGTCAACTTGTCACACACCAAGAATAGATTCGACACGTTGAAGTACAATTGTCTGAAGTAATTAGAAATCAACATGTCCTCTATTCCAACGTGACCTATTTCCCTCGAAGAATCGATGTTACCCGCCAAAATACTAACTCGACTCGGATAGTTTAACCTGTGAATTTTCTGCTTGACTTTTAAAGACGTTCACTTTGTTAATGTCATCCGTGTACATTCTTTTACTATTTTATTTAGGTGGCCGAAAGAAGTAATGATATTCTACTGTATTATAGATTTGTATGAATTACTTGATTTATGGTCTTAAAATGTTACACAAAAGTGAAAACTGCGTGAAAACCCTCTCAGAAAAGAGGCTCGTATATAGGCTGTAACGTTAACTTTTATAATTGTGTGAATTCTTAGTAGAATCATTTCACGTATGATTTTTTTTCCAACATGTTTCTATTAACAATTTGACGAGCCAAAACATACACATAACACAACATATAACATTGAAATTGTTCCTCGTGTTCAAGTATAATAAACAAGTCAATGGAGTTAGCATTTTATAAATCCTTGTTTTCTTGTAATCATTTATCATACACAAATCAACAAAAAAAAAAGATGGCATGATTTGCATACGAACTTACTCTGTCACAGCTGCAATTTAAAATATTTTCAGTCAATTTGCGTCTTTTATATATGCTCCTAGTTGCATTGCATTGTAACTTTTAAGAGTAGTTTGAATTTTGTACTTTTCAAATTGTGATTTACGAAAGTAAATAATATATTATATCTTACAGTATTTGTAGCTGTTATATGTATTATATGTATACAGACACATATTATATTTTTCTGTTTAAAGTATTAAATAAGGACTTTTATATTTTATTTGTATTTTTTATTTTATTATATTGTATTTATTTTAAATTTATTATATTTTATGTATAAATCTGTGGAGTCCTGGACAAGAGCACATACATCGCCACAAAAAAACGTGTTATGGCACATGATAGTGTCATAATCGACGCCATATGACAAATGTTTTTATTTTCAAAAACTGAAATGACAAACGAATTTATAGCCCACCTCCGTTCGTAAGTGGCCAAGAAGGCTATAGAACTTTTTTCACTCCTGAGGACTAAGATGGAACGCTTCACAGCCTGTACTGGCTTGGTATTTTTTTATAGGATAGGGTGACAAACGAGCACACAGTCCACCTGATGGTAAGTAGTTGCTGTGGCCCGTAGATATCTACATCTATCCTCGATTACGAACCAAAGTGCAGATACGTTATCACCCGTGAGGACTAAGCTGGAATGCCTCATTTACCTTTAAAAAGGGTCTCCGGTTCTCTACACTCACCATACGAAACACAGCAGCATTAAGTTACTATTTGACGCTGGCATTCTGTGAGAGCGTGATCCATCCCCGGTCGAGCCGACCCATTCTTGCTAAAACTATACTACTGAAATAACTGTAGCATGAGTCTACCACGTAAAAATCCTATATCTAATCCTTCAGACCGGAACAGCAGTGTAAAAACTGTTAATTGACGGCAGAAGTAGGCAAGATGGTTAGTCTCTACCTAAACGGACTTCTAGACATAAAAGGAGTCTTAACAGATAACAGTTTTTACGTGGTAGAGCCACGCTGCAATTATAATAGTAGTATAGTTGTAGCACGAATGGATCGGCTCAACCGGGGAAGGATCACGCTCTCACAGAATACCAGCGTAAAATAGTAGATTAATGCTGCTGTATTTCGTATGGCGAGTGTAGAGAACCGGGGACTTTTTTTTACTGGAAATGAGGCATTCCATCTTAGTCCTCCCGGGTGACAACGGATCTGCATTTTGATTCGTAAATGAGGATATATGTAGATTTCTATGGGCCACAGCAACCACTTAGCATCAGGTAGACTGTGTGCTCTTTTGTCACCCCATCTTATAAAAAAAAATAACAACTAGTAAAGTGTGTGATGTACGTCCGATTTTTATATAAAATTCCGATAAATAATACTTTTTGCGTATTTACAAATTTATTTACGTTACTTTTAGGACTATTGCAGTTAGTTAATAATAGCATTTGCTTTTTCTAAGTCTTGAGTAATTAGTTTTGTCATTGAAGTATAAGTTAATTAATAGAATCAGGTGTTACTTTGCTGAAATCCATTATAATAAAGATCTTAAAAATTTACTATCGCGTATACAATATCTCATCATGCTAGGTAAGTCACGTCAATTTATTTTATTAGGAGGACCAAAGATTTAATTTTTTAGATCTTTAATTGAAGTATAATGCACTGTTCATAAAATCTCAATGATTTTTGCTCGTTTTAAAATAAATTGAAAATCAAAGCAAATTGAAATTTGAGATATACCGCCTGTTACTGGTACCTCGTACGATTTAAATTTATTTATTAATTATAAATAAATACTTGGCTAAGAAGTCGCAGACCTTGTCTATCAGCTCACTAAACATATTGTGTGCAGGTGGTATTGAAGAACGAGTACATTACAATTTGTCTACGGTGTTGTTAATTGACACGTACGTATAGCAATATGCTATTTATGCCTACATGTAAAAATATCTCGACTAGTATTATTCTATTATTATCACTTTTTTCTGTTAACTCGGGGTCTTTTCAAATTTAGGAGGAAAATAAACTCACCATATTTTTAGAAAAAGTATTTAGTTTGAAATGTTTTGCTTTCCTAAGTTGTTTTTACGTTCACTTAAAATTTTAATTAAAGTTTTAGACTTTGGACAGTAAAAAAGAGTGATGGTAAAGCGTATTTACTTCATAAAAATTACATAAAACAAATCAAACATTAAAAAACAAAACAAAAGAAGCTGAGGATTTTCAAACGGCTGAAAAGATTTTCTTGAATCATAGTTAAGAACACTACTGATCACGTTACCTTACAAACTAAAAAAAAACTAAATAGAAATCGGTTCATCGCGTCACATAAAATATAAATAAAATAAAAATTCAAGGTAAATACACAAGTCCAATGCTCTACTACGACAAATAGTGAGCCAAATCGATTCATCAACTTTATTAGATGAGAGATCTATGATTGGCCCAACCCAAGCATAAAACTGCAAGACTTCAAGATGCTATTAGTTCAAACAGCGTAGATCGGTACAAAAGTATATAATTCTAATCTGGAGGTAGCCGTGGATAACGTTAGGACGTTACCCCCCTACCATGGGTGCTGTAAAGTGCTTGACACGTATGGAAAATAAAATATGTTAATATATGTGATAAAATCCGTAAAAATTAGTTTTATTTATATGTGTGGCATTCGCGTATATATAAGAAATTTATATGGTTATTCATAGATTAATGGCCTATAACCCTTTCAAATCAATAAATGGCAGACACATCACACGTTAAACATAAAACACCCCTCATTTTCACCTGGGGTGAAAAATAAGTTTGCTTACATTTTTTTTTAATATAAGAGGGGGCAAACGAGCATGCGGCTCACCTGATGTTAAGTGACTACCGCCGCTAATGATAAACCGCAACACCAGGGGAATTCCAGGTGCGTTGCCGGCCCTTTAGAAAGGAGTAAGCTCTTTTCTTGAAGGTCCCCAGGTAGTATCGGTCCGGAAAAATTGCTGGTGGTAACTATTCCACAGAGAGATTGTATGCTGAAGAAACTCCTCTTGAAACGTACAGTGGTGGACCGCCAAGCATCCGGATAGTCTGGATGGTAACGGGACGTTTGCCGCGTAGTGCGTTCACGAAATTTGGCGGCTGGGATTAATCCGAACAATACCTCAGAGCACTCTTCATGGTATATGCGAAAGAAAATGCAAAGAGATGCAACATCTCTTCGCAGTGCCAGTGAATCGAGCCGATCGGAAAGCACTCGGTCGTCGACGATTCAAGCCGCTCTGTGCTGGATGCGGCCAAGTGGAAGGAGCTGGTACTGGGGAGCCCCAGCCCAGAGATGGGAACAGTATTCCATATGCGGTCAAACCTGCGCCTTGTAAAGTTGCAGGCGGTGTGCCGGCATGAAATACTGTCCCGCTCTGTTGAGCACGCCAAGCTTTTTAGAGGCCAATTTGGCCTTCTCTTCCAAGTGACCACGAAACTGCACGTCACTCGATATGTCGACGCCGAGGATTCCGATACTAGCTGAGGCAACAAGGGGAGTGCCTTGAAACTGAGGAGATACGACAAAGGGGTTCTTTTTGGCGGTTAACGCGCAAACTTGTGTCTTCCGGGGGTTAAACTGGACTAGATTTAGTCGCCCCCAATCCGAGACTCTGTTCAGCAAAGACTCGACTTCAGACACAAGTTTGTCCCGGTACTCGGGGACGTTTTCCCGAGAAATATTGTTACATTAACATATTTAAAAAAATCGAAGTGACAGCATTAATATTCAGATTTGTGAGTAAGTTTCATAACTTCGGTAACTAGTGTTATATTTAAAGAATCAATTTAAATGTCATACAATAATATCTTACAAACCATCGATGAAGAATATCAGTCTTAATTATTAATTAAGGGTATTTTTTTTGCATAAATGAATACTTAAAAGCTGAAAGTAGTCTATGTTATAACTAAGTCATCAGTACGTCAAACACTTTAGTCCTCCAAGTCCTGGAAGAACGAGTACTCTACGCTTTTTTCCTGCTAGTTTACTGTAATTAAATCTATGGCTGCAAGGCACTCAAACCGTCGTAAGTTCAAAATAAATTAAATTTAAGTCCGAAAACTCTCATCAAATTATATTTAATTACAGTTCTTTGGCGAAAACGTAATATTATTACAAAGTAAGTAAAGTATGTAATAGATAAAAAACATTTAAATATGCACTCATTTTAAAATCAAGGAAATATTAAATGTGTTCAAAATAAATATCTTCAAAATAATTTTTTAAAATTTATTAAGTTAAAATCTTTTACAAACGAAAGTGTGATATCTATTAACTATGGACACCTTAATATGCATTGAAGATACCATGTCAAAGTGGCACGAAAATATATGCCTTTACAAAATGTTTAGAAAGAGACTCGTAATGCGATAGTGGGTATACCAGATGTAGGGTAGCCATTGTTAAGCGCAACGGCAAATGCTTACGGAAACACTTGTCACTGTCACGAGGCAGTTCCGATAAATGATCTTGTATAACCAACACCGTAATGTAACATCATAGAGATATTTCGTAACTTTATGGAGAGATTTTGCGGGTATTTACGAAAATATTATTAGACATTATTGGCACTTACCGTGCGGTCTATCATTTGGAAAACTTTACTAGTGAATCTACTTTTATTACACTTTATGATCCGTGAAAATAATTTCAAAAGCTAGCACGTATGTGTATATATCACTGTAGATTATCGAAATTGAGAGAAAAAAGGTCATATTGCATCTTACTAATCGAGTAAAAGAACTATTAGGAGGGTTTTGCAACAACGAAGGGATGAGAATCATAAAAGACTATCTAATAACTTCAAAATAAATATTAAAATATATTATAACTGCCAGGGAAAGGTAAGAACAGAATAGAGCTGTGAATTACTGTATTTTAAGAGACGAATTTTCGAGCTTAAGGATGTGAAAAGATGTGTGAAGTAAGCGAAATAGAAACATTGAAAGAAAAGGAAGGAGGTAGTAAAATAATTATGGATAAAATAATGAAAGCAATGAAACTGCAAGAGCCTCTTTCATGAGGATGAGCAAAGTCCTTACTACAAGGAGACTATCAACTAAACTACGTACAAGACTCATGCAATGCTATATTTGGCCTATCATACTATACGGATGCGCTTCTTGGACTTTGAAAAAAGATCTTTGTAAGAAACTAAAAGCATTTGAAATGTGGATGTATTGCCGTATGCTCCTAATAAGTTGGACAGACAAAGTTACCAACGTTGAGGTCCTCAAACAGATGAAAAGGAATAAGCCTCTACTTGTCAAACCCATCAAACAGAGAAAAGTTGCGTACGAGTGGGCCTGACGGAATCCCCCCAATTGTGCTGAGGACGTGTGCTCCAGAGTTGGCACCGGTTTTAACGCGTCTTTTCCGGTACTCCTACTCCCTAGGCGTAGTCCCAAAATCATGGAAGACGGCTTTCGTCCACCCGATCCCTAAAAAAGGCGACCGCTCAGACCCGTCCAACTACCGGCCAATCGCCATCACCTCATTGTTCTCCAAAACAATGGAGTCCGTTGTAAACTGCCAGCTCATGAGGTACCTTGAGGATCACCAGCTGATTAGTGACCGCCAATACGGTTTTCGCCGTGGTCGGTCGGCTGGTGATCTTCTGGTCTACCTCACTCACAGATGGGCGGAGGCAGTAGAGTTCAAGGGAGGCATTGGCCGTTAGTTTGGACATTGCGAAGGCCTTCGATCGGGTTTGGCACAGAGAGCTTCTTTCGAAGCTCCCTTCCTATGGGCTTCCCGAGAAATTGTGCGATTGGATCACCAGCTTTCTTGCAGATTGGAGCATCAAGGTCGTTGTAGACGGTGCAAGCTCCGATTGCAAGCCTATTAATGCTGGTGTTCCACAGGGCTGCGTGCTATCGCCAACGCTGTTTCTTCTGCATATAAATGATATGTTGCATACCCGTAACATTCATTGCTATGCGGGTGACAGCACTGGTGATGCTCTTTACACCGGCCGAGCCAATATTTCTCGAGAAAACGTCTCCGAGTGCCGGGACAAACTTGTGTCTGAAGTCGAGTCTTTGCTGAACAGAGTCTCGGATTGGGGACGACTAAATCTAGTCCAGTTTAACCCCCAGAAGACACAAGTTTGCGCGTTAACCGCTAAAAAGGACCCCTTTGTCGTATCCCCTCAGTTTCAAGGCACTCCCCTTGTTGCCTCAGCCAGTATCGGAATCCTCGGCGTCGACATATCGAGTGACGTGCAGTTTCGTGGTCACTTGGAAGGGAAGGCCAAATTGGCCTCTAAAAAGCTTGGCGTGCTCAGCAGAGCGGGACAGTATTTCATGCCGGCACACCGCCTGCAACTTTACAAGGCGCAGGTTCGGCCGCACATGGAATACTGTTCCCATCTCTGGGCTGGGGCTCCCCAGTACCAGCTCCTTCCACTTGACCGCATCCAGCGCAGAGCGGCTCGAATCGTCGACGACCGAGTGCTTTCCGATCGGCTCGATTCACTGGCGCTGCGAAGAGATGTTGCATCTCTTTGCGTATTTTATCGCATCTATCACGGGGAGTGCTCTGACGAATTGTTCGGATTAATCCCAGCCGCCAAATTTCGTGAGCGCACTACACGGCAAACGTCCTGATACCATCCACACCATCTGGATGCTTGGCGGTCCACCACTGTACGTTTCACAAGGAGTTTTCTTCCACGTACAACCTCTCTGTGGAATAGTTTACCACCGGCGATTTTTCCGGACCGATACGACCTGGGGACCTTCAAGAAAAGAGCTTACTCCTTTCTAAAGGGCCGGCAACGCACCCGCCATTCTCCTGGTGTTGCGGTTGATCATGGGCGGCGGTAGTCACTTAACATCAGGTGAGCCGCATGCTCGTTTGCCCCCTCTTCTATAAAAAAAAAAAAAAACCTAAGACACATGCTGAGGCACGAACGTTACCAAATGCTGCAGAATATTATGATGGGCAAAGTAGCGGGTAAAAGAAGTGTTGGTAGAAGGAAAATGTCCTGACATCCGGAAATGGACTGGGATAAAGAATGTGGAAGATCTGTTCAGGCTAGCCCTGAACAAAGAAGAATTTAGGAGGATGACTGCCAACCTACAGTAATGGAGAGACACTTAAAGAAGAAGAAGAATGAAAAGCATGAAAGCAAGTACGGCATCAGGTACGGCGAACGACGGTGAAGACATCAAAAAGTATCATTGGAAATGCTGACGGCTGGAGAGTGAGTGGTGACACGGTGGCACCTGCTGTAAGTTCTCTAATTTATGCCAGGAACTTAACGAGTAAAAAAGACTGGTGCAAAGTCATTTTAGTCCCACTGTATAAGATGCTAAGATAATGCTAAGATGTTGATTGTAAGAGCTATGAAAGTAACTGACAAAAATTTTGGGATGTGCAAGCTGAATTTAGAAAGAGGATGGGGAGGTATTAATCAGATTTTTCGTAGGCATAATTTTGATCACAGAGAAGTTTTTCTTTAAAAACGGGAAAGTTTTCTGTGCATTTATATACACCCTAGATAAATTATTGGACCTAATTGGCAATATATTGAAGATTTCAAATAAAGCGTACCTTTAACCGTCATGCATGTATATGCAATATATAACTTCAGGTAAGCCTGATGAAAATTAGCACTTTCCTCTGCGTAGGTTTTTTGATTTTAAATTTAACACAGATAGATTTTAACTGCGTGGTAATATTTAAAATATACTTTTTCGAATAAGAATTTTTCACTAGACACGGGCTGCAATAGTCGCTTACCTCAAGTTAAACTGTAAGTTCACTTACCACAAAATCACTGTCTCAATAATAGTCATCGAATGATCCTTGGTCTGCGCTTTAATCGTTATCTTCGTCTTTAACCCACTCGTCAAGAAAATCGGCTTGGGTCTAGTCTTCTACTTCTTTGCCGTCGCCTGCTTTCTTTTCGACATCTTTTGTATCTTCTTTTTACCCGAAACGAAAGTTCTTACTGTGTACTTTATTCAGAACCTCTTCGCACAGAGAACCGTTCGACGGCGTTATATGGTAGATACAGAAATCACATTTTAAAGGTTAAATAGCTGAGGTAGTACAAGTTAATTCTTTACCAATATATTCATCAAATATTTCTTTAGTAGATATGCATGCGAATGTAGCGAGGGGGATGTCTCAGGTTCATGCAAAATAGAAGTCTGTGGCCTCTGTCTACCTCTTTGGGTGACAGGAAGAGTGTTTGTGCACACAATATTTATTTTTGTAACTTTCAACTCAATTTGTTAAATTTAATGACGTTAAATTTTACATTATATTTTGAATTACAACAATTAGCTCGTAAAGCTTTTCGCTCCGATAACATGGCAAAAGCAATAAGAATGGGAAAATTTTATGCTAATTAATGAAAAGGTTTTGTTTATTAAAAACAGCATTAAACGAGCAAGGCTTTAATAAAAGCCCATAAGAATTTTCAATTTAACATTCAACTTCCATTAACGGAGGAGACCCGACTTAATTAATTTGAAAGGTATCAAAAACGCCTAATAAAACATGTTTGATCACTCTACGTACAACAGTGATAAGGAAATTATAAATTATATTCGTTACATGAAATGATCTGAACTGACAAAGATCACTAATTTGTTAATTTTTATAGCAAGTTTTGGATTCTGAACTATCAATTATTCATGTGCCTGAAAACGTAAAGATAGTCCTTTTTTGAAGTAACATAATATACACTTTTTATTTTTGCGGTTGGAAAATGATATGTATTTGAATGATTAAATGCATCAATGAATGATTCATTCGCCTCACACAATAATAATTAATATTATTACGGCTAGACAGGAGTATAGCGCCAGAGTTTGCGCACGCACAATTGCACTCTCTATTTATTCACTCTCATCGGATGGGACGATAAACCGTCACGAACGGATAGAGAGAGATTAGCGCAAGACATACAGCTTTACGTGCTTTCCTAAGCATGGGGGTGAAACACCTTTCTGACGTCAGGAAGTGTGAAACACTTTTCACACTTCCTGACTTCGGGCTGAAACCAAAAAAATTCTCGACAGTAAAAACCCAATAACTAATTTTGATCTGGGTTCAACTCATTACAAATTCACAATTATATAGGGTTGCAACAACGTGCATAAAAATCCATAGCCATTGTGCTTTTATTCTGTCTCTCATATTTACAAAGCAGTTATAACAATAAATACAACTAAATCAAATTATTTTAATACTAATAAATCTTTCCAAATAAAATCATGACCTTTGTCTCTAGCCTACAATATTGAATTTTACATCCAATTAACAATAAATGAAAGATAAATTGATATCACTTTAGATTTAACCTTCGCCACCGCCACCCATTACGCTACATACGGGACGAAATAAGTTGATGGATTCTATCAGACCACCCACCACCCACTACCAAGTGTTGATAAACATTTGAATTTTTATATATATATATATATTTACATAATCGGAATCTCGGAAACGGCTCCAACGATTTTCATAAAATTTAGTGTCCACGGTTTCGGTGGTAATAAATCGATCTAGCTAGAATTCATATTTAGAAAATGTCGTTTTGTCCGTGTTTTTAGGCAATGAAAAACTGCAACAATATAAGAAGGTAAATTTTGACAGCGTATTAACGATCGTAATAGCACAAGTGGGAAATCGGTCGGTCGCGAAATCGAATTGCCGTGGTTCGCGTCATGTCTCTGTTCTGACTTTTATTCCTTTTTTTCGAGTTCCGTGAGAAAATCTATTATTTCGAGCCCTTTTTTTTGTATTTTTTAAAAACACGAAAATTTTAATTAAACTAATTGCACTCATGATTTTTTATTCAAATAACCAGTTCAGTTTTTTCTGTTATGTCAATAAGAACAAAAAATATTATTCTTGTTTCATCAGTATGTAATTTGTATTTAAATATAATTTCCAAAAAAAAATACCGAGGTAAGCTCGATCATCCGGGTACTAATTTATTGAAAGAGCTGACTAAAGGAAATCTAATCAAATAATGTGGTATCGAACAGGCAGCGTAATAAGAATTAAGAAATTAGACATCAAACACTAAGATATTCCGATTTTCTGTTTTAGGTATTAGTGGTTTAGTACAATAATCAAGGCCTCACTTTAAATACAATTTTAGAAAAAATTCTTCAAAAAATCTAATTGCTTTGGAAGCAGCTTAATAGTGTGTGATATTTTGTTTTATTTTTTAAAAATTACTGATTATCTCTATATATAAATATAAATTGCTTTCGAAAATTCTCGCTAAAACCCGAAAATGGCTAGAGCGATATTGATGAAATTTGTTCGTATTGGATGTTTGTTTGAGTTGGATGGTTCTGATTCCAATTGAATCCAGTAGGTGGCACTGTTAACAAAACCCAGATCACCCATGCGAAGCCAGGGTGGATCGCTTGTTTAGAATATTATTTAATTACAATATTATTACCATGTTTTTATTATATTCGAATAATACATCGAAGTACAAGGCAACGTTATCTGCTTACGTTATTAGTCAAACAATTGTTAAAGTTTACACGGGAGCACGCTGAATATTGCTGTTATTAATCAGGTTTCAGAGAGCAGCCGCCGCGCCCAAGAAGAATGGCACCCGAAATAATACCGACCACCTTATACACGTCAGGCGGCGTGCTTTTATTTATGTATACAAATTTTACTACATATATTGAAGCTATTACTAAAAAAAATCCACAAATATTTATTTTTTAAATTATAAGCTAAGCCGATAATTTCATCTACAACTATAAACCATTTAATACCAAACTTCGGTATAATAAATTCATATTGATGTGAATTTTGGATAATTTTTTATGAAAAGTAAAGAGAGATTGTACCTCCCCGAGACCCGTTTTATTGGAATCGAGGCATTCCATCTTAGTTCTCAGGGGTGAAAACGCAGCAATGAAATAATAAATGTAGATGTCTATGGGCCACAGCATCTACTTGCAATAAGGTGGATTTTGTGTAGTTTGTCACCCTTATTTTGTAAAAAAACCTATCCTGAATCCTGATACACCTGAACATAGACAATATATTTTATCCCGGAAATACATATTTCGCTTTTGGATCTGGTTCTGATTATCTCTATGTTACTGCATCTGTAACTATCTTTGAACTTTTTGTGCTATTAGATCAGAGACATCAGTTTCATATTCAGTACGGCTAGTATAGGATATTGTCATTGCATTTGCATGTTCACTTGTGGCATGACATTAATATGATATCTCGCCTGCAGTGAATAGCACTCGATTGTGTGAAATTGCCGCCGTGGTTGAACATCAGCCAGAGTGATATCATCATAACATATTCATATTATTGTTTGAAGGCAAATAAACTAGATTTTTACTTTGTAACAACACATTACTGAAGTTAAATTTAATTTCCCTGCTTGTTAAACGAGTCTCATATGGACTTTTCGCTTAAGCTAACAGAAGCTAGCACACATTGGCTTTGAAGAACCAATTAAACTTTTCATCAGAATTTCGAAACTAATTTTCAGTAGTTTGACAGAGTCAGCCGTTTGGTCGCCAGGTTACATCACCAAGCAGGCCACTTGCAAGCTTGCCTGTTTCGTAGTTTCTGTATGCGGTGTGTCATTTGAAACTTAGTTAATTAACCTGCAAGGTAACTTTTTGATCAGTTGACAAATGATTTAATGCCGATACAACATAATATATGTTGTGATTCTGTTCTTCTGTCACTTAAAATTTGTAGATACCGAATAATAATTATTTATCAAGTTATTGACAGAATCAGGCGTTACTTTGCGGAAATCTAAAAATCCTCGCAACTTCTTAGAAATCTTCCGTCCAGCATGAATCATGTTTCAAGTCAAAAGTAGTCTCCTCTAGTCCTCTAGTCACAAGTAATTCAAACCTAGCGTGGAAACATTGTTCTTAATTTCATAAGAGCTAAAGACTAGCTCACGTCCAGAATCCTTCCGTTGTAGTCCAAACAATAGCAAGTGCTAGAGGACATGGTCTGCCTAAAACATTGAGCAGACCATGTCCTCATTGAAAGGACATTAAGTTTCTCAAAAAATGTTTTAGCTAGCAGTATCTATATATTCTCATGGAGACAGTGCATAAATGCATAGATTCGTGGCCATAGACTGTGTATTATTTTTAAATTAATCACTAAGACTTCGATAACTATTTACATTAATTTGTAACAAAAATATTCCTACTACAAGTAAGAAGGAAATTAAAATTCCAATATATTATCTCCACTTTTTGGAGTCATGTCATGTCTATGCGTTTGCATGTGAGCGTACGTCTATATGTGCATGCGTAAGTGTGCGTAATTTTTGTGTGCGTGGTAGGTCGTTAGATTTGTAAGTTACTTATTTTAATGTCACATATCTCAACAACAATTGATATCGACACCACACAGTTTATTTCAACTCTTATTTTCATAATGAATTTTCATTTCCTACACTTACCATACGAAACACAACAGCATTAAGCTGTTATTTTACGCTGGTATTGTGTGAGAGCGTGGTCCCTCTCTGGTCGAATCAACACATTGGTGCCACAACCGTAATGCTGCAGCATGGCTCTACCATATAAAAACTGATTCAGCGTTTCGTTAAATAAGAACTCTTGAGGTATTAAATTATAATATATTAGCTGTTTTCAATTCCTTCTATTTTATGACATTATAATTATGTTACAATAACTATTTTCAGTTGATTTTAGTATACATTAAAGACTTGATAAATAAAAAATAAAAATATAAATTTATTTGCAACCTTCCGCTAAATAAATACAATGATGTGTCTTACCTGGATTGAAGAGCACCTCCCGCCCTCCCTCAATTTCAATCCAGGTAAGACGAAGAGAAGGAGGTGCTCTTCAATCCAGGTAAGACACATCATTGTATTTATTTAGGGGAAGGTTGCAAAGAAATTTATATTTTTATTTAGGGGAAGGTTGCAAAGAAATTTATATTTCTTTGCAACCTTCCCCTAAATAAATACAATGATGTGTCTTACCTGGATTGAAGAGCACCTCCTTCTCTTCGTCTTACCTGGATTGAAATTGAGGGAGGGCGGGAGGTGCTCTTCAATCCAGGTAAGACACATCATTGTATTTATTTAGCGGAAGGTTGCAAATAAATTTATATTTTTATTTTTTATTTAACAAGTCTTTAATGTATACTAAAATCAACTGAAAATAGTTATTGTAACATAATTATAATGTCATAAAATAGAAGGAATTGAAAACAGCTAATATATTATAATTTAATACCTCAAGAGTTCTTATTTAACGAAACGCTGAATCAGTTTTTATATGGTAGAGCCATGCTGCAGCATTACGGTTGTGGCACCAATGTGTTGATTCGACCAGAGAGGGACCACGCTCTCACACAATACCAGCGTAAAATAACAGCTTAATGCTGTTGTGTTTCGTATGGTAAGTGTAGGAAATGAAAATTCATTATGAAAATACGAGTTGAAATAAACTGTGTGGTGTCGATATCAATTGTTGTTGAGATATGTGACATTAAAATAAGTAACTTACAAATCTAACGACCTACCACGCACACAAAAATTACGCACACTTACGCATGCGCATATAGACGTACGCTCACATGCAAACGCATAGACATGACATGACTCCAAAAAGTGGAGATAATATATTGGAATTTTAATTTCCTTCTTACTTGTAGTAGGGATATTTTTGTTACAAATTAAAGTAAATAGTTATCGAAGTCTTAGTGATTAATTTAAAAATAATACACAGTCTATGGCCACGAATCTATGCATTTATGCACTGTCTCCATGAGAATATATAGATACTGCTAGCTAAAACATTTTTTGAGAAACTTAATGTCCTTTCAATGAGGACATGGTCTGCTCAATGTTTTAGGCAGACCATGTCCTCTAGCACTTGCTATTGTTTGGACTACAACGGACGGATTCCGGACGTGAGCTAGTCTTTAGCTCTTATGAAATTAAGAACAATGTTTCCACGCTAGGTTTGAATTACTTGTGACTAGAGGACTAGAGGAGACTACTTTTGACTTGAAACATGATTCATGCTGGACGGAAGATTTCTAAGAAGTTGCGAGGGTTTTTAGAGCCATAAACACACCTTGTAATTACGCTTGTTTAAAAAATGAGTGGGTAACATCTTCGCAACGTTGCATTTTTTCAAACGTATGGAGTAAATTTTCGCATCTTCCACCAGCATATTGGTTAAGTATGTAGGTAGTTCCCCCATCTCGGAAATTAAACATAAGGTAAGCACCAAACATTGCTCTAACTAAAAGGTAAGTTGGAAGGACAAACTTAACTTTGTAGTACAAAGAAACGTTCGTCCATGTATCTGTCTATATCACAGTCATTACTCCAAAGGAGAATTAAAAGCTTCTTTAGAAACATTGTGATTTGAATCTCGATGAAATGAAAAAGCGACACTAGAAAGAGACAAACATACATTTATAGTATTTAGCCTGCGAGAGAATGTGATAGAACTGTATACTGTAATACAGTGTTTTCTACTATGTATGGAGATTATGCATGTGATATATGAGTAGTAAGGATTAAGGACGAAATTTGTTGATAAGAAAATATTTAAGTACTTCGGATGATGAAATTAATAACTTGGAGTCTGTATATTATGTAATGTAATACCTATGCCATCAAAAACATAAGTTGTAAAAAAACCAAGTCTCGCAACTCAGTTCTTCTACCGTAAAAAGTTGTGAGATCCATGTAATACCAAGTCGGTTAATTTATTCAGTCTCTACATAAGGGTCCTCCTGTCTTAAGTTATTACGTAATTAGCTAACCTAACAACATCTTATAGTGACCATATCAATATTAAAAACCTTTTATGTTTTAAATTTAAAAATTTAAATAATTGTATTCTAAATTTTAAACTTCTATGTCTGCTAAAAGTGCCTTAGACTTTTAATGATCGGTCAGTCAGTGAGTGACAAAATTAAGAAACTTTGACTATAGTCCGTCCGCGTTAAGGAAATTGTGAATCATCAGTGCAACTACAGGGTAAAGGTGTGTTCACAGTGGAGTAATTTTTTTTCAAACATTTAATTAAGTTTAATGGAAACAAATTTTCTTAAAATTACTTAAATCACTAATCATTATCGCTAGATTCTCCAGTTACATTAATTATGAAAGAATTTTGTTCTGCAAGTTCCATGATGGTATCCAAATTCCACATGGTATTTTCTTCGCGTATCACGTGGTTGCAGCACTTCTTCCAACGATTAGCGTCTATTAATGCTATTGCGTCATCTAATATTTTTTTTATGTCACTCATTTTGAACGTGGATTTATTGGCACCAACAAATTTTTTTATTTGGGCCCAAGCCAATTTAATTGGATTAAGTTTGCAATGGTAAGGTGGTAGGCGAAGAATTGTAGTGCCATTACTTTTGGCAGTCTCATCTATTAAATATTTATTATATTGTGGGGCGATTTCAGCAACTTTCATTGATAATTCTTTTTTAAATATGTCATGTGCATGAATTTTCCTTTGCTTTGCAGCCAATCTATTATTTGCTGCTTGTTCCAGCCGGTTGTTGGTATTTTTTCGACTCTTACCGAATGATAGGGAGTGTTATCCATGACAACCACACTTCTGGTTCTAGCTTAGGCATTACATTAATGAACCAATTAAGGAATCTTTCACCATCCATCTCTTCATGATAGTCTTTTGTAGACTTAGATTCAAATACTAGAAGACCATCTTCCACGAATCCTTCCTATTCCTATTTATGCCTGCATAAAACAATATCTTCTCTTTTGACTAACAATGTTCTGCTATCCTGTTTATTGAAATCGAAACCAAGCTCGTGCATTATTTTATGAAGTGTGGTACGTTTGAAAACAGGAATATCTTCATCAGCTTCGCAAAGTGTCATAATTTTGTCCAATGTTGGGTAGTCGTTATTTAAATATGTTGAGTGAACTTCTCTCCTTATTGCACATTTGTCTAGTTCATCTAATTTATCGACCGTCGATAGTCGAGCTCCTTTTTTCACGGGTGATTTTAATGTGTTAGTATCCTTTTGTTCTTTAATAATTTTATAAACAGTATTGTCGGACACACCACATGCACTTGCTGTTTTTATTACTGTGCTCTCCACAGTCGCATTTAAATCACACAGTTTAAAGTACTTATAAACATTGTAAATTACGCGTCTCTCTCCGCTATGGATTATTGATCCACTTTTATTCTTTCAAATAGGTGAGGTATTAATTTTCAAAATTTAATGTTGAACGAGTAACACGCAAAATACACAACCATTTTGTTCGAAGGCCTGACTTCAACTGGTCACTGTGTACTCGACTTTCTAATTTCTTGCATTTTAATTGGCTGGGGGGCGTGGCCAGGCCGGCGGACAACGATGACTCACTATTTTTTTAACGCGAACGGACTATAGTTATAATTCTCAAACTACTGGTTCAAATTAAATTAAATTTGCAAAATACCATGTTTATGCAATACCTGCTTGGTGATTGAACATTCAGGCTTCTAGTTTTATCCACAACAAAGTTATAGGAGTTCGAAAATGGCCTGAACACTTCGAAAAAAGAAAGCTACTGTGGTGCCTCTTTTTAGCTCGACTTGGTGAAACAGATAGAATAAAATGTAAAATAAATTGAGGTAACAATATTCTTATAAACGACCTTACAATTATCCTACTGTTGATACTCTGAATTCGTCTCATTCTCTTGAAGTTTAGTTTTCTGAAATTTTCTCTACTACAAGCACTAACTGCACATATGTCTTTTTTACATTTACTTGAAATGTGAGACCTTACTTCTAGACAATTTCTCGATTCTAGATCTACGAGAAGTATCCTATAGATTTCGATGAGTGAGTTTGCGAGTATTTATATATGTTACGTAAAAAGCCGTCTCTTTTGAATGCTTTATCTTAGAGGCTTGAATTTTTACAACTAAAAGGTACTCATTGAAGTAATAATATGTACTTACGTACAAGAAAAGCTATTTCAAACAAAAATGTGCAATACTTTGTGTTCACGCGGTTGGTTTTTTATCGTAGAATAAACATAGGTATAACGATCAGTAGGTATATTGTACTGTTAAATAGGTAAATTATATCGAGAACAATTTTTAAATTATGTCATTTATTTTGTATATTATATTTGCTTATTGAATAAAACTATTATTTACGGATGTTATTGCCTTTAATTATATATTATCCGTCAATAAATATATATAAATCCGTAAATAACAGTTTTATTCAATGTGTAGTGTTCGCGTAAATTTAAGAAATAATTATATTTGCTTATTTATTATAATATTACATAATATTATATCACTATTACATTTTAATCATATTTTATCTGAACATTTTAAAAGGTATCTATGTCAAATATAAAAAAACATACTAAATGTATGTTTAACAAAACTTATTAATATAACATTCAAATTACAAACATATTTATTTAAATTAGAATAAGTGTCGTTCATAAATGATGGGCATGCGAGAGTTAAAAATGGACGAATTTATTCCACTTTGACCTTGATGTGGAAACCTAAAAATAAAGTAAAAGATTAATGAGCAGATTCAAATATAAAAATTTAGCCTAATTATGATAACTTATGTTTGTTTCTATTAAAAAAATGTGTATAATAATATATACGTCCTATACTTAAATACCCACAGAAATGTCGCATATGAACAAATTAATTTCATAATCTATATTCCGTGACACGAGATGGCGTCTTAGGAATAATTTGTTTTATTATTAATCTATAATATTCCTTTTATTGATTAAGTATCTTATTAACCGATGAAAAGTAATTCCTTGGTTTTTACTGACATTTCTTGAATTATTTGTGCAATATCTAAGTACAAACGACGGCATATTTTTGTCAAGAGATTTTTTTAAATCACCACAACATGTGACAACTCTACAAGCGCATAGCGAGTGACTGATTAAAGTGCGGTGTTAGCACCGCAGTTGAATGGAACAGAGTAGCTGAATTAAATAAAACTAAATTTATGGATTTTATCGCGTTTAATTAACTACTTTAATTAATTTTAATTCCCGACGTTTCGGGTGCTTTACAGCACCCATGGTCGTGGGGGGGGGGGGAGGGACTGAGATGTTTGACGTCCCATTGTCATAGTTAGCCCGGCTACCTTCAGTTTCTTAATATTAATTTTTCGGTCCGATCTATGCAAAACGAGCTTACATTATCTTGAAGTCTTGCAGTGGTATACTTGGGTTTTGATTAAATTTTGTTAACTATAGGATCCCGAGCAGATGGTACCACCCATTCAATCTTCTCTATTGAAATTAGGATGTTTTTAATTTCAATAGCCTCGCGTATCATACTTGGTAGGAATCGGTGTTCTTTTGCGAGGATTTGGGGTTTATCAAATCCGATGTAATGGTGGGGAGGATCTTGAACATGTTCACAGACTGCAGACTTCCCGGAGCGTCGGTGCTTCACGTCCGCTATATGTTCTTTCACGTGGGTTTTTATGGATCTTTTTATTTGACCTATGTAGGAAAGACCACATTCACAATCTAACTTGTACACTTCTGCATCTTGTAGAGAGATATTACACTTGCCGGATGGTAAAAGTTGCCTAATCTTTTTCGGCTGCTTGTAGTATGTTTTAATCGAAGCTCGTGTCAAGATCAACGAAGTTCATTCCCTTGGCTAATACCTTTATTGTCGGTTTGTCCAGTGTATGTTTTGACATCATTGAAACGTCGGGAATTAAAAATAGTAAATTAAACGCGATAAAATCCGTAAAGATTTCTTATATTTACGCGAACACTACACATTGAAATAATACTAGTTTTTACGGAATTTATCGCGTATATTTAACTTTTTTACCCGACGTTTCGAGAGCTTTACAGCACCCATGGTCACGGGAAGGACTGAGATGTTTAACGTCCAGCTGTCATAGTTAACCGCGGTTACCATAGATTTAAATTTTAACTTTTGTTCCGATCTACACAGTATGAACTTATGGTATCATGGAGTCTTGCAGTTGTATGCTTGGGTTGGGATTTAATTTTATTTATTATAGGATCCCAAGCAGATGGTAGCACCCAGCCATCTTCTCTATTGAAATTAGGATGTTTTTTGATTTCAATAGCCTCGCGAATCATCCTTGGAAGGAATCGGTGTTCTTTAGCGAGGATTTGTGGTCTATCAAATCTGATGTAGTGACGGGGGCGATCTTGTACATGTTCACAGACTGCAGACTTCCCGGAGCGTCGATTCTTCACATCAGCTATATGTTCTTTGACGCGTTTCAAAAACAATATGCGGAAAGAAGATTTGGAGGCGATACGTCAAGACATTTCGTCTATGTTACGTCGATGTTCAGTGCCTAAACCGAATCTTCCCAGAGACGAATTTATAGCGTTAAAGAACCTACGCAATAAACCAGAACTTACGATTCTCCGCGCAGATAAGGGAAACGCCACGGTGGTCATGGATACGTCATATTATAATTCTAAAATACAAGAACTTTTGTCGGATGTAAGTACTTATAAAAAGGTTAAAAACGACCCAACAAATAGCACACTAAAAACAACTGGTGACCTCATAAAGAAACACTCCGAAAAATTAAATCTGGACGTAAAATGGATAATACCTACGTGCGCCAAATCACCAAAGTTGTATGGGTTACCAAAAATACACAAGCCCAATGCTCCATTACGCCCCATAGTGAGCCAAATCGATTCACCAACTTACAGATTGGCTCAACACTTAGCGAAAATACTCTCACCGCTCAGGGGACGTACAAGAGCACACATAAAGGATTCCTACCATTTTGTCAGCGAGATTAAAGACCTACGTCTGGCAGACAATGAAACTATGGTCAGTTTTGATGTGCAGTCATTGTTTACATGCTTACCTGTTGAAGACTGCATCTCAATTGTAACTAGAAGGCAGAAAGAAAACAACATGCCCTTAGAATATGCAGTATTACTCAGACACTGCCTTACATCTGGCTACCTATTGTGGAAGGAGGAGTTCTACAAGCAAGTAGATGGTGTGGCGATGGGCTCACCTGTATCTCCCATTGTCGCCGACATATTCATGGAAGACTTTGAGGAGAAAGCCCTGCTTACTTCTCCCATAAATCCAAGATTCTACAAGCGGTACGTAGACGAAACTTTCACAATTCTACCTTTAGATAAAGTAACTGCATTTTTAGACCATCTTAACTCTATAAATTCTAAAATTCAGTTCACAATGGAGTTAGAGGCAAACAATTCCTTAGCTTTTCTAGATGTGTTAGTAATTCGGAATCCTGATAACACCTTGAGCCATACTGTGTATAGAAAAAAAGACCTATACAGATAGATATTTAAACGGTGATTCTCACCACCATCCTTCACAGTTAGCTACCGTGGGTAAATCTTTGTTTCAGAGAGCACGAGGGATCTGTGACAGTAAACACCTGGCTGCCGAGCTCCAACATATCAAGCAAGTTTTGCATGACAACAAGCTTCGGGTCCCACGCCTACGTCACAGAGAACGAGTGAAGCCGGCCACAGTCGAGCGTGTACCTGCTGTACTGCCATATGTTAGAGGAGTCACTGACAAGATTGGCTACATCTTGAAGCGCGCTTCCATCAAAACATACTTCAAGCCGCCGAAGAAGATTGGTCAGTTTTTACCATCAGTCAAGTGTAACGTCCCTCTGCAAGAGGCAGGAGTGTACAAGCTTGATTGTGAATGTGGTCTCTCCTACATAGGACAAACTAAAAGATCAATTAAAACTCGCGTCAAAGAGCATATAGCTGATGTGAAGAATCGACGCTCCGGGAAGTCTGCAGTCTGTGAACATGTACAAGATCGCCCCCGTCACTACATCAGATTTGATAGACCACAAATCCTCGCTAAAGAACACCGATTCCTTCCAAGGATGATTCGCGAGGCTATTGAAATCAAAAAACATCCTAATTTCAATAGAGAAGATGGCTGGGTGCTACCATCTGCTTGGGATCCTATAATAAATAAAATTAAATCCCAACCAAAGCATACAACTGCAAGACTCCATGATACCATAAGTTCATACTGTGTAGATCGGAACAAAAGTTAAAATTTAAATCTATGGTAACGGCGGTTAACTATGACAGCTGGACGTTGAACATCTCAGTCCTTCCCGTGACCATGGGTGCTGTAAAGCTCTCGAAACGTCGGGTAAAAAAGTTAAACATACGCGATAAATTCCGTAAAAACTAGTATTATTTCAAAATCCGTAAATTTAGTTTTATTCAATGTGTAGTGTTCGCATAAATTTAAGAAATAATTAAGAGTAGCTGAATGCAGTGTCGTCTCTAGTACGTAGTACATAATAGCTTAATGAAGGTACTCCTTATTATTTGGCCATTATATTAATATCAATTAAATACATCTACCCGTTTCTAGGGATAAGGGCCATAATTGACAGACAGACGGACAACAAAGTGATCCCATAGAGTTGTAAATTAATTATCAAACATAGTTTTTTTATATAAAAAGAACTTTAATAATGCGTATGAAAATGTTAATAACTAAATTAAATTGTCTGTATTTCAAGCATACATTTATAAAAGAAATATGTTTAAGAGAATTTTAATTGAATCATACGTTTTTACAAAGAACTGAGAACGGTGCCTGTTCAAATGAATACAGTAGTTGAATAGCTTTTGTAAAGCTCCATTATCAGCGCTCATGGCAGAACCTGTCCCCGTCGCAGGAAAAAGAGAACAACGTTCCGACGAACCGTGCTATGACAGTATCTGGTCTCTTCTACAGAAACATAAATAAATTTGATGTAAAGTTTGTCATGTCTTAAATTTTATTTTAGTATATATATATATATATATATATATATATATATATATATATATATATATATATATATATATATATATACTAGCTTGCCAGGCAGACGACCCTATGTCATGTCCTATTAAAAATCCTTAAATTCGCAAAAATAAAATTCGTGCATGAGCAAAAAAACTATCCCATTTCTCAAGTTGGACCAAACTGCACACGGTGGGAAAATTAGATTAAAATCGGTTTAGTAGTTTAGTAGTCCTTCGCGGACGAACAACGTGACACGTAATTTATATATATATATATATATATATATGTTCATATCTCCGAATTTCGCAAGCTACTCAAATGGCTCCCGATCCGCCTTCGCAGGAATACTTACATTCTCTCCGCGTGTGCTGTTTAATCCTTCCACTCCTCTTTATTTAAAAAACCGTTTCCAGTATCTTTCTCTTACCCATAATCGGTTCCTTCGTTCCTCCGTCAATCTTTCTCTCTCTACACCTTTGCACTCTTCTTCCTTTTTCAAGAAATCCTTCACCATAACTGCTGTGCGATTGTGGAACTCCTTACTTCTCCATATTCGTCGTGCTAAATCTCTTTACTCTTTCAAAAGTCTTGTTAAATCGTATTATTTAGAACGCTATAAGATAAATTACTTTACCTTTCTCGTACTCTTTCCATTTAATCTATTATATGATATTATTTTTATTTATATGTATTATTGTATTTTTATTATTATTTTGTATGCCCCCCCCCCTCTATTTTAAGTTTTATTTGCATCATTCCTCTACGCAAAGGCTGTCTGGAAGAAATCACTTTCGTAGCGATAAGACCGCCTATTGTACATACTTTAATTTAGTTTTAACTGTACTTGATGTTCCTGTATTGTGGTGTACAAAAAAGAATATATAAATCATATATATATATATATATATATATATATATATATATATATATATATATATATATATATATATATATATCACCCTTTCTATTTAGAGCTCCCGCAGACATACAATTGTAAGTTGGCCAACTATCGAACGACTAAATTGCGCACTTTTATAATTAAATCGAACAACTTTATTTGATTGGTTACCAGCCGCAGACTTAATCGATTTAGTCCGTGACAGTGTTGCTTGCGCGGTGCGTGTGCGTGATAATGCGGAAAAAAACCGCTCTAATTGCTTTAATAATAAAAAGAAGACTAAAAGAAAAGAGGACATTTTGGGTGCATCCCATATTAAGTGACAGATTAGAATATGGGAAACATCATACTTTGCACTCTAAACTCAGATGTTACCCAGATAAATTTTTTTCATTCTATAGAATGAGTATTTCGTCTTTTGATGAGCTCGTGTATCTAATCGGGCCAGCAATAGTCAAACAGGACACAACTTTCCGACTTGCTATCTCCGTTGAAGAGAGACTTGGATTAACTCTCCGGTAAGTACCTGCTAGGTTAATAAATGATCATGTGGAGGGGGCGGTGTTTGACATTCTGGAGATGGACTTGAAAGTTGCATATAAGATGGTATTGTATCCTGTGGCTTTGTGTTAGAGTGTTGATGAGATTCTGTCAGATGTTGTGATAAATTTGCTTGACGTGTGGAATGGACTGAACGACTACGGTTTGGCTTGATAACTTGATCAGAAATAATACGTATGGAAGTTTTTTTTTATTTATTTGTTACAAAAACAGTAACAACATCATAACAGTACAAAACCAAGACGATACTGTACAAAAACCAAACAATAACTGATAAATATAACTACTGACATAAAATATATACTTATACAATTATAATTAAGAAACAAAAAATTATAATAAAATCTCACAGACCCTGTGCGCCGCTTCTGTGAACTTTGCCAGGCTGCAGTGGTAAATGTCCGTTTCTTCGGAAATAATATTCAATAACTTTAAAGCCCGCGACATAGGTGCAAACCTGAGCAGATTTGTCCTCGCGTGCGGCACCTTAAAGGTGGGATGTGGGCGACGCCTAACCACCGCCTTATCAGGCACAAACAGCTGCAACACCTCCAGTACCTCAGGATGGTGTAGCTGGCCACGCAAGACTCGCCACACGTACTTGCAGAGTGCGACGTCCCGCCTCACACCAAGCTGGCTGTACCCGACCATGCCGATCACGAACATGCTCGGGTACATCAGCGGGTAGAAAGGATAAACGCCGTACTCCTTTAAATAAAAGAACCGCGTGAATTTATTTTGAATTTTTTCCACCATGTTGATATATTTATCTTCATGGGGATTCCAAATAATTGCACTCGTTTCCAGCCGGCTGCGAATAAGTGCATTGTATAAAACTTTAATAATCGCCGTACTAAGAAAATCCCTGCAATTCCTTATGATAAAACCTAAGTTTCGGAATGCCTTACCGCAGATATCTTCAATGTGATTACGAAACGTTAACTCCGCCACCATCTGCACACCTAAGTCAAGTACGAAAGTAACGCGCGGCATTACCGTTCCGTCAACCTCGTACCGATATTGCAGCAGCGCCTGTCTGCGTCCGTAACTTATCACCTCACACTTCGTTGTGTTAAAATATAACTTATTAATAGCACTCCACTGCACGACCCTATCTATACCTCGCAGAACCTGCTCACAATCCGAAACGTCTGCTACCGACAAAAACAGTTTTAAGTCGTCTGCAAATAGGAGACATTTCGAGACCTTAATGACCTCTGGGAGATCATTTATCAATAATATGAACTCCAAGGGGCCCAAATTACTCCCCTGGCTCACACCCGAAAACGTGAAGTAAGGTTCGGATTCATACCCCGCAAACTCGACAAGTTGATGCTACAAGTTGATGGAGTAATGTGCCTGGAAGCTCTTGAAAATTGTGAAGTACTAGGTTGAATGATATTAAATGATGTATTTGGCAGTAATAATCTTTTTTTCTTGATGTCTTGGAATGTTTGTAAAATTCTTATACGCACTTCTAATTTTTCGTCAGAAGTCAACTCTTTCATAAAAGGAACCAAAGATAAACAATAATTGATATCGTCGTCTTCATTAGACTGAAGTGCCTTTATTATTTGTTCATCTAAGTTGGGTTTTTTAATTTTCCGTTTCCGTTGCGGGTATGATTGTGGATCGTCTGATAAATTAGCGTCGTCCTGGTTTGATTCACTGTTTTCAATACTACCTTCAGTTGGTCGTAATTCCATACAAGGTATTAAAAACAATATGCGATCAAAGTAAACATATGGCCGCCGTTTTGAAGCTGCTTGTCCAGATTTTACCGACTTTTGAGCTTTCAGTTCTCTAGCGAAGCAAGTCCGCAAGTTATTCCATTTTCTTTGGATTTCATGACCTAAAACAAACAATACTTATTAAAATTTGTTATTCAAATTAATTTTATATCTTTACATAGTGTAAAAGAATGTCGCCCTCTTTAGACCATACGACAAATTTTGAAGAACAATAATTAAACAATTTTCTCCTATAAAGGTTGACAAATGTAAAAAAATTGTACCTTTCATACAAAGTGAATTCCATAAAAAAATCCTAAAATCATTATGTACAATGCGACAAACTATATTTAATGATGAATGATTTTTTTTGCAGGTATTTGGCAACGGGGGCATATTTTTCTCAACTTTCGTTAGATTATTTGATTGGTGAATCTACAATAAGAGGCATAGTGAAATCTACTTGTGAGCAAATATGGAATGTCCTTCATTCACAATACACGCCTGAAAAAACTGAAGAAGATCGTATTAGAACTGCTCATGAATTCTATGAACGAACAAATTTTCCAAATATTATAGGAGGGATAGATGGGAAACACATTCGAATCGTACAACCGCAAAAGTCTGGATCGTCCTTTTTTAATTACAAGAAGTTTTTTTCTTGTGTTTTGATGGCTTGGACTGATGCTGACTACAAGTTTGTCCATATTGATGTGGGTGCGTACGGAAGCAGTAGTGATTTAAGTCATCACAAATGGGCAAACTATTAATTGAAAACAGACTTAATATTCCAACTGGACAACACTTGCCTTATGAAGATAACGGACCTGTAATGCCATTTTACGTTATCGGTGATGAAGCATTTGGCCTTTCAAGTCATATATTACGTCCTTACTCAAAGAAAAATTTGAACTACGCAAAACGTATATGTAACTACAGACATACTCGAGCTCGTCGATTAGTAGAATGCACGTTTGGCATTTTAGCAAATAAGTGGCGTATTTTTCATCGCCCCATAAATGTCCATATAAAGTTTGCTGTAAAGATTATAAAGGCAGCATGTATTCTACACAACTACGTTCGCTCAAAAGATGGCATAACATTTGAGGATACATTGTACGAATGTCCTTTGGACGAATATCGTCACACAAAAAATAACAGGGGATGCAATATCACAAATGGTGTAAATGTTCGACAGTATCTGACATCTTATTTTCTTCAACCTCATGGATCTGTTCCGTTTCAATATGATAAAGTATAGAATTATATACAAACATTACAAACACAATAAAAAAACTTAGACCAACCTTGTTCTTTTCTTTCATTCACATTGAGTTCTGCCCAATTACTTATTAAAACTTCGGAGACTTCCTCCCATAATTTTTTCTTAATATTTACATCGGAGTATTGCTTCAAGTCTTTTTTTGTATAACGCTGGCCTTTATTGCACTTCATCTATTAGCTCTTCTACTTTTTCGTTTGCAACAAGTGATCGGGTGTGAGATGTCGCATCCGTCGGCGAATATCCAAGTCCGAGCGTAGGGAAATCACGCGCGCGCGTCGGTTCGTCTTGCATCTTGCCGTGCGACTAACCAACAAAGTTGGATAGTCTGCGAGCTTGCATGACGTACCGTGCTAACGAGCAGTTGGCCGATAGTTGGACAACTTTTTAATTGTGCGTAATCGGAAGGGAATCTTGATTCTGATACGATCGGTGTCCAATTATTTAGTTGGACGATTTAGTTGGACAAGATGTGTGGGCTAGCATATGTCACTATACCTATTGATATGCTCACCGATTTAGTTGGCCAACTTATAATTGTAAGTGTGCGGCCTCTCTTAGATTACTGTGCCCACCTCCTAAATGTCTATCTCGGTTTAGCCTAATGGTTGTCTGGGAGAGAATGCCCTATGGTATTAAGTCGGCCATGTACTACTTTGTGCATGAAAGTGTAAATAAATAAATAAATAAATCTCGCAACGTAATCACCTGGGTAGGATTTATTAAATGCGGCATTATTTAGATTTCATATAATCATCAAATTCCAAATATTTAATCAATTTCTTAATAATATACTATAGACATTTCTCTCCATCTGTGCGTTAAGTTTCATTACGACTGGTTCAGCTATTTCGAAGACTTGGCCGAACGTAGAGACGCACAGACAAACAAAAATTTCAAAAAAGATTGTTCATGTTTTAATAGCATGCAAACTCCTTCAGCTCAATAAAAACCAGTTTAATTTTACAGACGGACACTAATATGTATTATACATCTATAATATACATCTATAGATATATTCTATAGACGTCAGCTCGTAAACACGTTTAGTATAATATATGCACAGAAATCGTAATAATTTGTCTTATTATCACCATTTCTGTGAATATGTGGTATAATAAGCACGTTGTTGTTACAAAATAGGTTATTAATCATTTAAATATACTTACTCATAATAAATAACTCTTAATTAAATTTTTGTAAAAAAACTCAAGATAATAAACCTTTGTATTATAGATATTTATTATATATAAATATTCTCTATGTAAAAAAATGTTATAACACTTTTCAAGCAACTAGGAACAAAATGGCGTATTCTTAAAAAGTCAAGATATCAATGTACCGTACAAGGATAAAAAGGTTTTTTTTAGATATATGTAAAATATTGTAATGGTGTAGTTATTCCTTTCGTAAATACTACCAAAGGAAAATTATAAACGGTAAACTGCAATTATGAGCTCCAATAGGCAGGTAAGCTCGTCGCATTATTATTAATATTATTTCAAGGTCTAATAAATAAACATGAAGAGATTGGGCTTGTGCTACGGAAAACCAATTTAATCCGATACCTACTAAATGCTAATTTAATTTTGAATTTCGGCTAAGCAAATCGTTCAATCCCAACTGTTTTAATAACTAAACTTAACTTCGATAGTATTGAATTTTGTATTATGGCTTTGTTGATATTTTGCTTTGCTTATAAATTAAGTTAGAATAGATTTGTCGCTAACATTTACTTTCGGTTACTGAGAATAACTATACTATTCGAATTTGTTCAAATTTATATGCTTTCTTAGAATCTTATTACTCTCTAGCTTACTCATGTTAATACTATACATATTTTAACCAATAATTTTGATAATTATCAAGTTATGTTGCATATCAAAATGTGCCATGTCAAAGTAAGACATGATTTTTTTGTCAGGTCACAACTTTTTCAGTTTTTGACGGTCAAATTTATTTAAACTTACACTTTGACCATGCAGCGCAATCATGACTAATCTTTTGAAATATCTTTAGTTAAAATCATCGAATATATTATAATAGACAAGAATAATACTCTCACTGTAGTGTAATTAAAATATATTTGCGCAAATGTAAGTTGATATGTTAGGCTGAATAATTTAATTTGTTATAGATACTAGGTTGCTTACAGGGTATTTTTCTTATAAAGCAACATTTCGTTAACATATTGTAGCGTGACATACAATACATAATATTGTTTGCTTTCACTGAAATAATTGACATGAGAGCAAACGCTATTGTTGCGTTGAATGTTTGTGGTTTACTTAACCAAGTGTCAATGTTTCAGCGGTTTGAACGGAATTGTATTGTTGCCTACCTTGCTCGCAATATATGAACTCAAACAATAAGACGCCTAAACAAATAAGAGGCGGCGAACCACCGAAGTTATTTGTTAATAAAACAATAAGTCATGATTTTGTCCAATAAAGAAATGCTTTGAGTTAAAGGCATTTGTTCGCACATTTCTCACGGGGAAAGCGAATATTTATTCCAGAAGCGTAACTGAGGACTCGCAATTATTGGGCAAATATTTACGGAGCCGAGTGGCCCCTTGCTTCCTGCTCTGTGCATGTGCCAAGTACTTACCCATTATAGAAAGCACTAGTTGCTTTTTAGCCGACTTTAAAAAGTTCTTAATTCAACACTATCACTTCATTATTTATTTTATGAACCAAATTTATTTATTTATTTATGCATACATTTGTATATACTACTAATTACGATGTTAGTGTATAAAATGACGGACATAATTTAAAAGGGAATTCCCTCCAATTCAACCATTAGGCCAAGCAGGGATAAGCAAAAGCAAAAAATATAATTTAAAAATTGAAAGAATTATAAAAAAAGCTAAATTTTCATGATTATTACTATATTAAATAGATTATACACCGAAAGTCATTTAAATGTGAAGGAAATCTTTTACCCTTATCTTCGAAAAATGGCTATTGAAATACGTGTAAGTTATCTTACCTTGTGCTTGTATTAAGTTTTAAGTTTAGCCATTCACTCGAAGGGGTAAAATAATAAATCTTTAAAATAAAAAGTAAAAACTTATAAGTATAAAATCATTTCCACATACTTTGAACATATTATGCAGTCGGGCTTTTCTCTTCGATTGTCTTAGCACCGATTTCAGAAGCCGTCAAATAAAGTGACAATTATTTTATTTTATTTTTTAATTTTGTTGACTTCGGCATTTACTTTTTATTAAAAATTTATTTATGGTAAGCTTTTAACCGCAACACTTTGAGCTATAAGACTAATGCTGCTTATATGTATTATTGTGACGTAAAATGGATCTCAACATTTTCGAATTACATCTTGTAGAAAAGAAAATACCTTGTACCACCCTTTGAATTTTGTATTTTTTTATCACTAATAGTGCCCCATTTTGACATATCTTTTTGAATCTAATTTTTAAATTTAGATTTGGGCGTTGAGATTGAAGGTAGAGGTAGGGAACTTCTTCTTCGTCCTAGCTTCTTTCCGCCACGCAGCGTCATCATCATCATCATCATTACAGCCCTTCACAAGTCCACTGCTGAACATAGGCCTTCCCAAAGGTATGCCACAAAGCACGGTCCTGAGCCACCTGCATCCATCGACTTCCTGCATGTCTTACCAGGTCGTCACTCCATCTAGTAGGGGGTCGCCCTACACTTCGTCTACCGGTACGAGGCTGCCACTTGAGAACCTTTTTTCCCCAACGGTTGTCGGTTCTTCGAGCTATATGGCCGGCCCATTGCCACTTCAGCTTACTAATCCGTTGGGCTATGTCGGTCACTCTGGTTCTATTGACGTTACGGATATCCTCATTTTTAAGTTTATCACGCAAAGAAACTCCGAGCATAGCCCTCTCCATAGCTTGCTGAGCGACTCATACGGCCAGCAGTGAAGGATCACGTCTCAGTTCCATATGTCATCACTGGCAACACGCACTGGTTGTACAACTTAGTTTTCAGGTTTTGAGGTATACCTGACGAGAAGATGTGTCGTAATTTCCCGAACGCTGCCCAGCCGAGTTGAATCCGTCGACCTCTCGGTCGAAGTTGGACTCACCTATCGGACTATTTGGCCCAGGTAAACGTACTCGTCAACAACTTCGAGCTTAGTTCTCCCAACAACTACCGGCATAGGTGTGACATGGACATTAAACATGATCTTTGTTTTGTCCATGTTCATCTTAAGACCTATCCGTTGGGAGGCACAATTGAGGTCATTGAGCATAGTGCTTAAGTCCACCAGCGATTCTGCCATAAGGACTATATCGTCGGCAAATCGAAGGTGAGTGATGTACTCACCATTGATGTTAATACCGTATCCTTTCTAGTCCAGTAGCTTGAAAACGTCTTCCAATGCAGCGGTGAAGAGTTTCGGGGAAATAACGTCTCCATGTCTTACACCTCTCTGCAGTTGGATAGGTTTCGTACTCTGGTTCTGTACTCGGATAGCCATCGTAGCCCTACTGTACAAACACTTCAGCACTTCGATATACCGACAGTCAACTTGGCACCGCTGAAGAGACTGTAGCACCGCCCAAATTTCGAAGTAGCCTAAGGTTTTCTCATAGTCCACATACGCCAGGCAAAGTAGCAGATTGTACTCTTCGGTCTTCTGTACAATTTTCCGAAAGGTATGTATGTGGTCTATGGTACTAAAGCCTTTTCGGAAACCGGCTTGTTCGGGAGGCTGGAAGTCGTCGAGTCTGCGTGCGAGACGATTCGTAATGACTCTCGAAAACAGCGCGTAGACGCGGCTCAGAAGGGATATCGCTCTGTAGTTCTTCCAGAGGGCGTTGTCACCTTTCTTGAAGAACAAGACCACCGCACTTCTGCTCCACGCCTCCGGAGTAGTGCCACCATGGAAGACGGAATAAAAGAGCCTCTAAAGGACTTCAAGTACCGGTTTTCCACCCGCTTTCAGAAGCTCCGCTGTAATTCCATCCTCCCCCGGGGACCTTCCGTTTTTAAGGTGCTGGAGAGCCATTCTAATCTCGCTCAGACTGACGTCCGGGATATCATCGGAATAGTGTCGGATAAGACCTGCTCTTGGATCGTTACTCACACTTGCGTGTCGCTCCAACGATGATGTGTACAGCTGCCCATAGAACCTCTCAATCTCACTCAGATTGTCAGGTGTCCCAGAAACGATGCTGCCACACTCAGTCTTCAGCTTTGACAGTTGGCTCTTACTGGCAGACAGATCTCTGGCAAAGACTTGGAGCCCTGGTTCCGCTCAATCGCTTCTTCAATACGAGCAGTATTAAATTTGCGTAAGTCTCGCCGCATGCATTTGGAGATCTGTCTGTTCAGTTGCCTGTATGCTGTCAAATCTGTTAACGATTGCAGCCTCATCTCCCGTCTAACAGCCATGAGATTAAGAGTGTGATCGGAGGGCTTTTGTGTTCTTCTGCGGCCGGTCTTGCAGAACTTAGCTCCGACCGCATGGACGGTTTCCACGAGCTAGTCATTCATATCGTCCACTGCATTGAAATCTTCTAGGCACTGAAAGCGCTTACGTAACTCGAGCTGAAAGGTTTTGGGATTCTGGATTAGAGCAAGAGGGTGACGGAGCGTTGACTTCATTAGACGAGACCTCTCCAACCTAACGTTTAGGTTCAGTATGCCACTAACCACTCGGTGATCGCTGCCGGTTTTCACCCTTGCGATCACTGAGACATCACTGAACAGTTGGCGTCTGGTCGTCATAATGAAGTCAATCTCATTTTTTGTCGAACCTTCGGGGCTCGACCAGGTCCACTTCCTGTGGGGCCGCTTCTGGAAGAAAGAGTTCATCATAAAGAGTCCGTCTTTCTCCATGAAGTCGGCCAGCTGCTGGCCCCTACGGTTCCGTTGCCCTACTCCAAATTTCCCTAACTTCAGCTCACCGCTTTCTCTTATGCCTAGTTTTGCGTTGAAGTCTCCCATCAACACCGTGTAGTGGGTTTTGGAGGAATGCATGGCTCTAGAAATATCCTCATACATTTCCTCCACCTCCTCATCGGGATGTGCCGAGGTTGGTGCGTAAACCTGTATGACCTTCAGCGAATACCGTTTGGTGATTCTGAGTATCGGGTACGCGACCCTAGTCGACACACTCCCAATCTTTACAACGTTGTTGACAAGAGACTTGTGGACGATAAATCCGACACCTCCTTGGGACAGATGGTCGCCCTCCCGGTGATAGAACAAGTTGCCGGACTCGAGGATTACCGTGTCCTCCCCCTCTCTTTAGACCTCGGATAACCCAATAATATGCCAGCGCAACTTGTCTACCTCTTCTTCCAACTCCAGTATCTTCTCGTCAGTCCTCAGGGTGCGTGCGCTATATGTTGCCAGGTCGAGTCATCGTAGGTGGCGACCGAACCTCCACCGGAGATTCTTAGCACCCCCTGCCCCGCCGTTACCATGGTCGCCACCGTAGCCAGGAATAGCGGGGTCGCCGGGGACTGGGAGCCGCTTAGGAGACGTCACGCAGAGTCGGTTTTACTTATTTTTGGATATATGAGTACAGATAGTTAAATGTGTTTTATTTTTTCCAGAATGAACTGGCAACCTAATCGAAATTCTAAAAAGTGGCATTTCCCGTACAATTTTTAGCATAATATTTGGTTTAAATACGATTTTTTATTTTTCCGGAAAGTATCCTGCTTAACATATATTGTATTGTACAAATTTACTTTATCTTGATTATTTCATCTTTAACAACTTTTGTAATTCTCTTACGCCCGTTACACAAATATACCTTTTAGTTTAATTTATATATTTGGACTTTTTTAAATGACAACACACTGAAAGTATATACTATAAAGACATTTCAATTTACAACAACGTTCCTGAAAAAAAAAAGAATTTACGGACAATAAAGATTAAATAATGTAATATTTTGTTCAGTAGTTAAATTTATTAATTAAACAATTAGAAAAAAATATTATGTTGACATTATTGCAATCTATATACTTGTAAAGATATTGATTATTTAAAAATATATAAGGTCGGGGAAAAAGTTAATTCTATACAAATTCTTAATTTTTAATCTTTAATTTTTAAAAGTTTAATAACATTTAGATATAATATATAGGTATGTGCCATTTTGTTCGATAACTTGTTTGTTGATCTAAATCTTGGGATTATTGACCAAAAAATGCGACAAGTAATTTTGACAGTCCTCTCTTTTTTCCAGTCCTAACGCTACCCAAATAATTGTAAAGATAACGAAACATGTAAAAATCTGAGGGTGCAAGATCAGGACTATATGGTGAATGCATTAACACTTCTCAATCAAGCACTCTCAATTTTTGCTGAGTGGCTTTTTATGTTGATCAATTCCGGACGTATTTTCTCAATTTCTTGCTTGAGTCTCATTAGTTGTAGACGAAACGATGCACCTTCAATCCCATCATAGTATCACCTTATTGCGTACTAATCCGGGTTTTGCTACAGTCTGTGGAGCTTGTTTACCCTGTGACCATGATCTTTTTCGCACGTTCTTATCGTAGGTGATCCACTTTTCAGCACCAGTGATGGTTCGGTTTCATTAAGTTTCAATAGATAATCGCAAATTAGAACACGATTCATTAGGTTTCTTTCTCGTGTGGTATCCAAATATCGAACTTTTTTTTGTATAGCAAACTTTTTCAAATGGATCAAACTGTTTTGTAGTCAATTCTTGATTCCTCGACAATGTTATAACTACTAATATACAGATCTTGCGCCACTTTTTCCAAAATGGCTACGAGTTTATCCGTATGAGGGCTGGAAGGCTGGAGCGAGCTGTATCTTTGACATCAAAATTCCCAGACTGAAAACGCTTGAACCAACTTTGTGTTATTCTTACTGACACTGCATTAGGTCCATAAACGTAAAAATTATTTTACGCGGCTTGAGTCGCATTTCCGCCCCTTTTTACGATGCCATAGCCAAACAACAAGGAACCCTTATAGTTTCGTTCCGTCCGTACGTCCATCCATCCGCCTGTCCATCCGCGGTTTTACTCGGAGACCTAGGTGCTATAAATCTGTAATTTGGCATAGTCATAGATATTATTCACACCTACAAAACCGTTGAAATAAAATTTAAAAAAACATTTTTGAGATTTTGAATGAATTTTTACCCGACTTTTTTATCGTGTCGTATTGTCATGGGGTATCGTTGCATAGTTCTTTCAAAAATACTGAGATTATGGTACACCTTTTCGATTTAGGGGTCCGTTTGCGAAATATTTAATATAAAGAAAAACTATCGTAGCTAAATAGAATGAACAAGCCTCCATTTAACTTAACCGCATTAATGAAGAAGGAATCCCTTTTGGACTCTTTCATTCAATTTGTTAATAACATTTTTAAAAGACTTAAGAACTGCAATAAGAACTGTGCATCTGTAAATAGCAATAGTAATAGTTAGTAACTAAGCAACCACTTCTCTTTAATTTGTTTTCTTTATTTATTCTATTTTTTTTAATTAGATTTTTATTTTATTAGATATAATTAATAATTATTATATTTTGTAATTGTTAAACGTTTGATTATCATTAGAATTAAGATCCTTTGAGCTTTTAATATTTTAATTTTCACTGTTATCAACCCTATTGTACTCACAATTTTTATTCATGTGCCTAGAACTAAGATTGTTTATTTCAATTAATTTCATTGTCATTATATTATTTTATTATACCACTGTTACTATAATACGTTTAGAATTAAGATTACTCTATGAGTTTGTTTCCTCCCTTTTTGCTGTCTTTATACAACGTTGTCTGTGTTTAGAATTAATATTACTTAATTGTCATTATACTATACTTTTTGCTTAGAGTCAAGATTACTCTTTGTCCCAGTATTTAATTCATTTTATTCTTTCTTTTTGTATTTTCATCACTCTTATTTTTCTTTTCTGATGTGCCTACGAAAACACAAGAGTATTTATGATTACCAAATGATAATTTTATTAGAATAATAATTATGTACAAAAATTTCAAACTCTTAAACAAATTATATTAATATAAAGAGAAGGCATACGCAATATGTATCAAATAGCAGAAACGCGTAGCCTTCTCCATGTGTCATAGTAATAAAAAAAATGTTTAAAAAGTGTACAAAACTGTGAAAACTGCCAATATACTCCTGTTGGTGGGGGTGTACCCACCGGCGGAAACCATTAAAAAAAAAAGTTAAAGAGAAATAGTAGACCAACTTATAAAATACACATAGATTAGTTAAAATTTGGCCAAAACTCCATAGAAAATTACCCTAAAACTAACTGCATTATAACTTAGTAATGTTATTGTAAACTGAGTAAATGAACATTTTATGATAGAAACGACTTATATACATTACTACTATAGCTTTACTTTTTCGTTTGCGAGATAGTAGGGAAGAGGACGTATTGTGACGGGCAACCAGGGAAACCTATCTTTACATTGTGCGTGGCCCGACACGCACTTAGCCAATTTTTATTGTAATAAAACTTCAGAATGTTTCGAATATTTCTTCGTTAGATTCGCTCATTTTGGCGGACAGAAAGACAATTAAAAATGGCGGGAAAGTGTTTTTTACTTTTAATTATATATATTTGTAATAATTTTATTTTTCTTAATGTTATATACATATTGATATTAAAACCATTCAGATAGACTTATACAAAAACAGTATAATCGAAGAGATTTTTTTTTCAATTTTATACAAACCAAATATGAAGAAACTTTTCCCCGACTTATTAAAATACTGAATATTATACACCTGAAATATGTAGACTATGGAGCACAAATGTTCATAAAATATTTTAGATTTCATTTGATTTTAATTTCATTTTATATAAAAACAAAACTTAGTGATCCTTTATATTATTATTTTATTTCATTTTATCTTTTTAAAAACGACGTTTTTCATACTCTATATACGGGTACTTATTTATATGGTACTCTTTATATATTTAGTCTCCTGCTTTTTTACAAAGGAGAGTAATCATTGTCTAAATTCCCCTAAATCGAACTAAGTCTATAGACACAGCGGATGGCAGCTCCTGAAATAAGCCTCTAATGTCCTACGAAGCATTATGCAGGAAGGGCGACAACGCTATAAATAAGCTTTCTGTCGCACTTTACGCAAAATATATTTATCCATATCAATATATAATGATTTCTTATATTTACGCGAACACCACAGATTGAATAAAACTACTCTTATGGATTCTTTCTCGTTTAATAATACTAATTATTTCAATAGCGTCATTATAAAAAAAAACATAATTACCATAGAGAAGGACGCTGGGTGCTACTACCTGCTTCGGATTCTGTAACAAATAAAATTAAAACGAAACTACTGCAACTACTACTCAAAGACACGGTAAGTTCACTCTGCGTAGATCTAACCAAATGAAATATTTAAAAAGTTGTGGGGAGTACCCACAACTTTTTTTGGGTTAACTTTGACATCGGAACATATATCATCTCAGTCTCCCGTAATCATACGTGCTGCAGAGCATCCGAAACGTGGGGATTAATAAATAAATATGTAGTAATAAACGCGTAATAATACGTAAAAGTAGTTTCATTCAGTATATCAATATAATTATTATGTCTGGGTCTTAAACAGTAGGTCGACAACTTAATAAATAAATCTGTTGCCGTAGCAAAAGATTCCCGTCATTGACTTTGAACCCTACTTCTACCCATGTCAGATACAAGCGTTTAAAGTATGAACGAGATATTGGATTATATTCTGTAGTCTCTAAATTATCTTTATACTATAAAGGCAATTTAAAATTTTATATAAATTTTAGGGAATATGTTTTTTTGGAATAAAATATTCGCCAAACATACTCGTAATGTTGTAAACTTGTACTTGTCTTCTTTATTTACATAATAAAAGAGAATTACATACTATATAGTATTTAAATAAAAATTAACTAGGTATTTATAATTTTTATTACTAATGGTATATTTAAATTATTTGTTTTTATTTATTTAATGTTTTGTCTATACTTGAATATTCCTGTTTGAATATAGAAAATGTTAAATTAAAATATAGAATGACGTGAGAATATAAATGGAAAAAGGTCTTGAGTCTCGAATAAGTGAAGTGTGGAGTGCGTAATATCCTCTTAATAGTCTGTGATGGAGTGTGACGTGTGAGGTGTGAAGGGAGAACAAACATTCACAGAGATTGTTGAAAATAACAGTGTAATTTACTAATTTTCATTTCTATTTTTGTTTGAGTAAAATTGCGAAATAACTTCTTAGATGACCTGTATACTTCGACACTACTACGAGTGTACAAACTGAGGCCTGCAGCTACGGACACGACTGCTGTTGGTGGGTGCTCCTTTCTCGTTCGCTTATCGGACAAACCAAATCGAATCACAGGGGAGGCGCCTGCGCCCCTGTGATTAAATGACTGTACTTATGTTCTACGTGGCGTTGTTGATCGTTATTTACATGGTCTGTAGTAGCCACCGATAGACTGGTAGCTCGTTTTTACTTTAATGTTATAAAAAGACTGTCAAAGTCAAAAATAATGATTGTATGCCTACCGTAAATCAGAGATAATGTACCTGTCAGACATGTGTCAATCGTGTATGATTCGGTTATTTGACCCGGGTGATATAAAAAATATTGATGATTACAATTATTTTTTTGAACATTCCGGATCAAACGACAGGATCTACGACCGAAAAGTATAGTAATCCGACGACCAATATTATCGAGCGGGTCTCACAGATCACAGAGTAGTGAAACTTGAAATGATCTATTTGAAAAATCGACCCGATTAAACGCGATTCGTAAGACGAATCAGTACTTGAATGATCGGGTCACTAGAAATTAATGAATGACCCATGTTAAGTACCTATATATATATGGTATGTATTTATATACTTATTTAAATGCTTCGTTGGTCTAGTCGTCGTTAACGCAGTTGCTAATAATGAGGAGCTGAATTTAGTTATTGTTTTTCTTACTATGTATAACTACCTAATGTGGCACTGAGTGCTGTTCCACATTAAACAGCAATTTCATAGAAACAGTGTAACTGTAGGTATTAAACGTTTGGACACATAATATTTATCAAAGTCTAAGCGATTAATTAAAAAAAGTTCCATTCGAATTGGCCGCCTTTGCCTTTGGCATTACAATTATGCACTGTCTTCATGGGGAATTTAGCCACTGTTAGCTCTAAAGAATTTTTAAAACAATATCAGAACATCGTTATGGTTACGCCTCCAGCACTGACCACAATTTATAGTCTAACGGGTCCAGATCTGGATTGCACAAGCTCCAGTATTACGCATTTATTAAGTCTGGTACATTTTATTCGAGTCAGGTTTGAATTATTCGTGCCTTTTGACAGAGCAGCAGAGGAGCAGAGTCCTACTGGAAGGTGCAGTATTGTACTTTGTATTACTGAAAGGTTACACGATCCAAGACAGTTATTTCATTAACTTTGAAAACTTTACTTTTTTTTCACAAAACTGAAATTTTCCAAGAAAAGTTTTTGTAATTTGCAGTACATTTTGGCAGCATGGTTAGTACAAAACATTATTCGCGTATAGACAATAAATTGTGTTTTTCAAAAAAAAAAGGTTATAATGTGTACGATTTGGTGTAATACGGGCTTACTTCCAAAGAAAAAGCAAGTGTCTTTGTGTTACACCAGCTTATCGTTTTAATAGATCTACCTCTCTTAAGCTGCAGGAATTAATTTAGGGCAAGTCTGACATATTCGAGTTAAAAATGACTCTCGGCACCATACTCACGTTTTTTTAGAATAATGAAGACAAACGAGCACATAGTTTAGACGATGGTAAGCGAATGCTATGGCCCATACACTACACACTACATTTATTCCCAATTAAGAATCAAAATGCAGATGCGTTATCATCCCTAAGGACTGAGATAGAATGCCTCGTTTCCAGTAAAAAGGTTCTCCGGTTTTCTACACTCCCCATATGAAACACATCGGTACTTTTAGGCAGTTATTTTGTGAGAGCGTGGTCTTACCCCGGTTGAGCAGACCAATTCGTGCTACAACCATAATATAGCTGAAGCGCGACTCTACCACGTTATAAACTTGTAGTTACAAATGTATTTTAAGTACTGCACCTGTTTTGTGTAACTTTTATGCTATAAATTACTTCAACCAGGGTTGACTGACAGAGAATGTGTCGAGGCGTTAAGTACGGCCTCTGTAATCTTTTTATACATATAAGAAACACAATGAAGATTAAATGAAAAATAAATTAATATTTTTATTAAACGTGATCGAATATAAAACAAATTTACAGAATTATCATTCTTAAAGTAAATTTCGTAAAAAGCGCTTGAGAGCGTGTAAATCCTGAAATTAAAGATAATGGAGTTGGCGGAACCGATTCGCTCGTAAATTGAATAACAGGTATGTACCGGTGAAATATACTCAGTCGAGGCAAGAATCAGGGAGAGGCATGAGGGAAACATCCATTTAAACTGTGGCTTTAGAAACTGTTTCGTTTGCATTGCATGTTTAAACACGTTCTATTTCTTTTATTCAAATTATTAGCTCATTAAATGAAGATCTTTTAGGTATTTAGTGTTTGAATATTCAAAGAAAATTTTAATATTTTTGCTCAGTTCAAGTAAATTAACGTTTAAAGCTTTGTAATAGTTTTATTTAAAAATTGAAAAGTGTGCAATAGTCGTTTATTAGCGAACGTGACAAACACAACGTGGTAAAAACAATGTTCTTGTATTATAGGGACCGCTAAAATATACGTCGAATATGCCGCTACCCAACACGCCTCTAAACGTACTCCACTCAAGCCTTATGGTTGTATAACCCACATTTTTATTAAAATGCTTTGAAAATAATAAATGATATAATCTAAGCTTCAGAACGTTTAAACTATTAAAAAAGATTGTGATTTTATGTTGTATCTCAAAGAGTCATTGATTAAAAAAAATGCCTGTAGCCTGTAGCAGATTGAGTGCAACGAGGCGGCGCGAAGCAACAACTTCGGCCTGAAACACTATTGCAATGTGGGTAAAAGGTTCAAAACTAAAAACGCCCCGTATCGCGGTTGTAAAACCTCGTGTACAAGATGGTCTATGAACTCGCGCTCGCCGCAAAACGCGGTGTGGCCTCGTGTTCCCTCTCCAGGGAGTATGAAAGCGCCTCCCCCACTAACGGATTTTGATGCTTTTTTATCGAGTCGAAGTATATTAAGGATAAATCCTTAAGATACGAAGAGATGGTGGATATGTTGAGGTTGCGATGAAGATCTACGTTCCTCGCATATAATGGCGCTCCTGTGATACGACGCAGGAACGTATTTTGGACAACTTAAACTTGCCGAAGTAGACAAGGTTGGACGTGGGCTAAGGACTCTCCCGCCTACGTCATAATGGGACGTACGCAGGAATATCTTCGGCTTTGTGTGTTAAGGCGAAAAGGCGATATACTAGAAATTTTGCCTTATATTTGACAGCTTTTATGCATGATCTAATGTTACCCTCAGTTATTTTACCTCTTTAACCCAAGTAATAGGGCTATTGTAGAGGGAGGGTCGCGGGTTCGATTCCTGTTCCTAGTATGTAACGTCTTATTAAATACTAGCGAACCGCCCCGGCTTCGCCTTTAAAGTATCTTTATCGTGATTTAGATTTAAGAAAATGAAAGATTTTTTTTCGTTTTTAAAAACATCTTTAAGTTTTACAGCAATGTCATGAGAGATCATGACATTGTCCTCTACTTTTCCGTGAAGTTTCATCAGAATCGGTTCAGCCATTCCGAAGATAAGCCGGGACAGACAGACAGATAATTTTTTAAATGGTTATTTATTTAGTAAAGCCAGGCTGCAGTTATATTAGTATAGTTGTAGCACGAATAGGTCAGCTCGACCGGGGAAGGACCACGGTCTCACAGAATACCGGCGTAATATAGTAGCTTAATGCTGCTGTGTTTCGTATGGTGAATGTAGAGAACCGAGGACCCTTTTTACTGGAAAAAGGCATTCCATCTTAGTCCTCACGGGTGACAAAGGATCTGCATTTTGATTCGTAATCGAGAATAGATGTGTCTATGGGCCACAGCAACTACTTACCATCAGGTTTACTGTATGCTCGTTTGTCACCCCATACTATATTAAAAAAAAACACAGACATTCCAATTTTATTTAATTGTATACTCATAGATAAAGCCTACTTCTCTATTTTGAAAGAAGAAAGTCGGCCAACCTTCTCCAAGGTGGCTAAAAGTATCTTTTCATTGTTATCATTACGCCCATCTCAAGTTTACAGCTGAAGATATTATGCCTTTTCCATGAAATGCCGCAAATCACGGTCCTGAACCACCTGCATCCGAGTCTTTTTATTTCATTTTATTTTTTAAATATTAAAATAAATCTTACCTAATTGGTTTTTTCTAGGCTGAATTGCTGCTTCGTTATAACTTCACACTTATGAATTAACAATTCAGTGACGCTGGTATCGGAGATCGAATTTTGTTAGCTCACATATTGAACTTTATAGTTTGTTTTAAACGAAAGTTTTTGATGTAACTAAATAAAAATATTTCCGAAGGAATGTGCCCTGGGTTCGGAATTCCTTTAGCAAATATTTTTATCTAAGGTTTATGTAAGGTTTGGATCAACAAAAAATGTGCGTCCGTGAAATCAATATCAATCTCTTAAAAATTTCTTCCAATTTCTATTCGGGCTGCGAGGAAATCCGAAGGGAGTATTTCATTACTTTTATCAAATTTAGCAGAAAATCAAATCTTTCAACGGGATTATCCCCACGTCCGCATAGTATGTATCGCTCCAATGAGTTCGCGCCTCGCCTACTCGATACTTTACTGGTTACTTGACATTTTACTCGGTTCATGTGAAACGATATTATTTGTTTTACACGAACCATGTGAAATATATATCCTAGGTACTTTTTTAACAAAATTGCTAAAGTAAAATTACTTGTTTTACTTTCGTGTAGTACATAACCTATTATATTGTTAATACTAAATAGTAATAAGTTAAATAATACTAATTTTACTGATTCTATCGCGTATATTAACTTATTTTATATTCCCAACGTTTCGGGCACAGTATCCATGATCACGGTTTTATTTCAATGTGTAGTGTTCGCGTAAATATAAGAAATCATTAAGTAATAAGAAAACTCTAAAAATTTCAACCGTAATCGAATAATACCGTGAATACCAGCGTGAAATAGTAGCTTAATGCTGCTGTATTTCGTATGGTGAGTGTAGAGAACCGGAGACCCTTTTTGCTGGAAACGAGGCATTCCATCTTAGTCCTCACGGGTGACAACGCATCTGCATTTTGATTCGTAATCGAGGATAGATGTAGATGTCTATGGGCCACAGCAACCACTTACCATCAGGTGGACTGTGTGCTCGTTTGTCACCCTATCCTATAAATAAATAATAACAATAAACACCGACATCAACTAAGAATTTATCAGCACATTTTTCATCTTTGCCGTCTGTGTATTTGCATTTACAAATAAATTGCCTTGCTTTTCCCACTGGCGGCATTGAGAATAGTTTTCATGTGAAAATAGCTAATTAGTGATAGATCGGGAACTGACGCCGGTATTATGTGCATTTGTGTGTAAAGAGTAAATCCGGATTCAACCTTCTCATTCACTTCTGTTTGAAATATTAATTGAATTTAGAATAGGACATGAACATCTTTTCTTTTCATTACAATCGTTGCGTATTTTCATTATCACCATTACCTAGGTGCTGGGACTCTTTTTATGTCTAGGAATCCGACTGAGTAGGTCCCACTATTTAACTTGTATGTGACACCAAATAGCAGTGCGTGAGCTGCCGTGCTCTGCTCTAAAGGGTAATAGGAACCCGTATAGGTTAGTAGGCTGCGAGGCCATATTCCTCGGTTGTAACCATGGAGGTTAGAGAACAGGAGAACGATAGTTACGTGCTAAAGTATAGCCCGCCTGTCCCTGAAAATTTGTAGAATTTATAGCCCGACGCTGGCACCAAGGAGTGCCAAGTTGACTGTCGGTATATCGAAGTGCTGAAGTATTTGTACAGTAGGGATATGATGGCTATCCGAGTACAGAAACCGGAGTTTGGAACCTATCAAACTGCAGAGAAGTGTAAGACAGGGTGACGTTATATCCCCGAAATTCTTCACCGCTGCGTTGGAAGACGTTTTCAAGTTACTGGACTGGAAAGGATACGGTATTAACATCAGTGGCGAGTACATCACTCACCTTTGATTTGCCGACAATATAGTCCTTATGGCAGAATCGCTGGAGGAACTTAGCACTATGCTACCATACCATATGCGAATACCTGTAAATGGCTTTGTCGAAATGTAAAATTTGTATTCATGTAACGTTTATATGCTGTTGGTGTTCCAAATAAAATAAAATGAAATAAAATAAATGCTCAATGACCTCAATGGTGTCTCCCAACGGATAGTTCTTAAGATGAACATGGACAAAACAAAGATCATGTTTAATGTCCATGTCACACCTATGTCGGTAGGTGTTGGGAGCACTATGCTCGAAGTTGTTGACGAGTACGTTTACCTGGGACAAATAGTCCGACTAGGTAAGTCCTACTTTGACCGAGAGGTCAATCGACGGATTCAACTTGGCTGGGCAGCGTTCGGGAAATTACGACACATCTTCTCGTCAGGTATACCTCAATCTCTGAAAACTAAAGTATACAACCAGTGCGTGTTGCCAGTGATGACTTACGGATCAGAGACGTGGTCCTTCAAGTATGAGGACGCTCAAGGTCGCTCAGCGAGCTATGGAGAGGGCTATGCTCGGAGTTTCTCTGCGTGATAGACTCAGAAATGAGGATATCCGCAGTAAAACCAGAGTGACCGACATAGCCCAACGGACTAGTAAACTGAAGTGGCAATGGGCCGGCCATATAGCTCGAAGAACCGATAACCGATGGGGAAGAAAGGTTCTCGAGTGGCAGCCTCGTACCGGTAGGCGTAGTGTAGGGCGACCCCCCACTAGATGGAGTGACGACCTGGTAAGACATGCAGGAAGTCGACGGATGTAGGTGGCTCAGGACCGCTTTGCTGTGTGGCGTTACTTGGGGGAGGCCTATGTTCAGCAGTGGACTTGTGAAGGGCTGTAATGATGATAGCCGCGCTGCCGTCGGTAAGTAGTGTCTGCTAAGTAATTTTTTAAATTTTTGACAAAAAGAAACATTGAAAATGGTGAAATATTATAAATAGTAGTAATAGTAATAATAATAAATCAAAAAAGCGGCCAAGAGCGTGTTGGGTCACGCTCAGTGTAGGGTTCCGTAGTTTCCCGTCCGTCACAATAAGTGTTCCCACTTATGAGTTTAAAGGTGGGTATCCATTATGTTCGCGCTTCAGCAGCGCTCCGCGCTCCTGCAACTGCTCCCGGTAGTGGGTACTGTTGTTTCGATCCAAGGTCAAAATGATTTTCCTAGAAAGTCCTTATAAAGTTCTACTTTTCAAATTTTTTTCATATTTTCTAAACTTATGGTTCAAAAATTAGAGGGGGGGGGACACATTGTTTTTTACTTTTGGAGAGATTATTTCCGAAATTATTGACATTATCAAAAATGATTTTAGTAAACCCCTATTCATTTTTAAATACCTTTCCAACAATATACCACACGTTAGGGTTGAAATTAAAAAAAAATCACTTCCCACTTTACATATAGGGGGCTACCCTAATAAAACATTTTTCTCCAATTTTTATTTCACCACTTTGTCGGCGTGATTGATTCACATATTGGTACCAAATTTCGGCTTTCTAGTGCTAACGGTCACAGAGATTAAGCGAGGACGGACAGACGGACAGACAGACATGGCGAAACTATAAGGGTTCCTAGTTGACTACGGAACCCTAAAAACTGAACACTACTGAACTACTGAACTGAACAAGCCAGAATTCTTCACCAGGAGCTCGCTCTGAAATATGGTCTCGTGGACCGGAAATTGCCGTATTACAAGTACTTGCCGGTAGCCGTGCTCGAAAATGATCGCGCCAGGCTCTATTGGGACCGGGCCATCATCACAGACAGAACTATTCGTGCGAATAAGCCTGATATTGTGCTGATGGACCGGGCATAGTCAAGGCTATTTTTGGTCGACATTACATTCCGTATGACGAAAACCTCGTGAAAGCCGAAACAGATAAGCGAACAAAATATGGTTGTGTGCGACCTGGCTCACCAGGTAACCGACATGTGGGGTGGTCTGTCGACTGAAATTATTCCTGTGGTCGTTTCTGCAAACGGGCTAATCCCAGTCAGCCTCTTAAATCATCTGAGGCGGCTGGGACTGCTCAAATGCAGAAGGCGGTTCTCCTCAATACCGTCCGCATCGTCCGCCAGTTTCTTTCCCTTTCCCCCTAACCCTCGGACGTTTGGGCTCCCCTACCGAGGGCCTCCATTTAATTGGGCTTTTATTTATTTATGTATTATTTATTTATTTGTATTATTATATGAAATATATATTGATGTATATTTATCATTTCCTTTTATAATTTAGAGCCGTGGTAGCTCAGTGGTTAACGCTCGCTGTAAATATAACAGAACGCGAGTAACCCGGGTTCGATCCCCGCCGGCACCAATGAAATTGTTAATTGCAATTTTAAGTGCTGATTTACCACGTGCTCGGCGGTGAAGGAAAACATCGTGAGGAAACCTGCATGTCTGAGGAATAAGAAAAAAAAATATTTCGAAGACATGTGAAGTTCGTCAACACGCATTTGGGCAGCGCGGCGGACACTTCCTTGCCCTAAACCCTCTCAGAAATGAGGGGAGGCCTGAGCCCAGCAGTGGGACGTATATAGGCCGTAACTTTACTTTTTACTAACTTTTTTTATAATTTATTCAGCCCAACCAGAAGAAAACACACTACTAACACCCTAAAATAAATCATTCCACTCATTCCAGCATTCCTGGTTGAGGGAGGTACTTAAACTTTATAAGACCGACCATGAAGTTGTTACTCTATTAAAATATTTTACGACAAATTGGGCAACTTCTCTTCATCTGAACCTTGGCGTTAACCAGAATATCACAACAGGGTACATACCGATACGAAGAGGAATCTTTCAAGGAGACAGCCTTAGCCCCTTATGGTTCTGCCTCGCGCTCAACCCCCTCTCTTCACTCCTCAATGAAACAGGACATGGATATCTTATAAAAGGGGCTCAAGGATATCACCGAAAGTTGACTCACCTAATGTATATGGACGACATTAAGATCTATGCGGCAAATAAACGAGAGCTCTAAACGCTGCTTCACTGCACTGAACAGTTCTCTAGTGACATTAATATGTCATTTGAACTTGAAAAGTGTAGAACTGTAAATGTTTACCGTACCGAATTGAGTCATCTAAAGGTTGTGACCTTCAGATAGGTGGAAAGATCGACGCGATGCCATAAAATGACATCTATAAATATCTAGGCATCATCCAATCACTTCGAATCAATCACAGTGAAGATGATTGAAGTATACAATCAAAGCCTTAAAAGAATCCTCAGTTCAGGCCTAAATGGACGCAACCTCACTAAAGCAATTAACACCTTTGCCATCTCAGAATTAACTTACATATGCTTACTTAATATCTTATACATCACCCAAAATCAGCCGTTGAGCGGGTAACTATCTCGAGCCAAAGGCGGGAGAGGACTGATAGATATTCGTAGATTGAGATTTAGAGTCTTCAAGTTATTTCCTTTCGCAAACCTCCTCTCCCCCGCATCAAGCAGTGATAAAGGCTGATGACAGTCTAATAACGCTCGATCACCTTCATGCCGACAATTTCCCACCGTTAGAGACTGACGCTGAATACAAAGAAGCCAAACTCCAGCGATGGGCCTCAAAACCTCTTGACGATCGATTCGCTAATGAATTCAGTTCACCGCATGTCGACATTGAAGCGTTGAACAACTGGCTCAGACATGGTGAGATCTTTGCTAAACTGAAGGATTCATGGTGGCGATTTAGGATCAAATTTAAATACATTGTCAAGACAGGTATCGAAGATGACCAGTGCCGACGGTGTCATCAAAAGCCAGAGACCATCCGGCACATAACTGGCGGCTGTCAGGCTCTTGCTGGAACCGAGTACACTCAGCACTATGACAAGGTGGCAAAAATTGTGCACCAAGAGCTGGCAGTAAAACACGATCTTCTTAAGGGGACAGAACCCTACTGGAAATACAATCCATCACTGGTACTCGAGAATGATTTGACCCAACTTTATTGGGACAGGTCAATTTTAACTGACCGGACAGTTGAGCATAATCTACCGGACATAAAATTAGTAGAAAGGAAGGAGAAGCGGACGTGGTTGTTGGATATTGGCATTGCAAACTCGCATGATGTGCAGAAGTACAGCACTAAAAAGTTGTTTAAGTACCAGCGGTTGGTTGAACAGTTAAGGCGGCAGCAGCAGGTACTTATCGTCCCGCTGATTCTCTCTACCACGGGTGTTGTTCCTAAATCCCTTACTGACAATTTAGCTAAGCTGGGCATCTGTGAGGGTGATGAACAAAATGCAAAAAGCCGTAATTTTGGATACGACTGCAATAGTACGTCGCCACCTTACAATTTAAACAAAAGAGCGAAATCTTGCGATCAACCGATGCCGCATCTTAAAACCCCAAAAGGAGCGTTAATAGAAATAAATCAATAATAATTTTTATTTGTAATAATTTATAATATTTATAATAATTAAAATTCATTGAGACAACTTAGCGATGGCAGCGCCTAACTTATTTTGTCCATATTTCTGGGACACTATTTTCTACAGCGATGTATAATATGTAACCTTCTTTATTTAAAGTTGGTACCAGGTGTCCATTTTCAGCAGTAGCCAGTTACTATGAGATGGAGTAAAAATTCGATGTCACTGGAATTTTACAAAATATCCAATAGTTATTAATCCATTTTAGGATTTTTTTAAAGTCACAAGATATTAAGTACTCGTATTATGGTGTAGGATGACAATATGGTAGACTGCTTCGTTGTCCTAGTGGTCGTAAATTGATGACTTTCAGGTCCCGGGTTCCAATACCGGGTCGTGCCAAATTTATTTATGGGTTTTTCTATCAATAAATTCTCAGTGACAGTCTGGACTTCGCAATTCGGCGGAGTTTCATCGACGTGGCTCGGAAAGCACGTAAAGCCATTGGTCCTACGCCTGATATCTCTCTGGTCGTGTTTGATTACCGTTCTATCATTTTTTACGTGGTAGAGCCATGCTGAAGCTTTATTACAAGTATAGTTATAGCACGAATGGGTCGGCTCGATCTATTCGTGAAGAGAACCGGAGACCATTTTCACTGGAAAAGAGGCATTCCATTTTAGTCCTCATGGGTGACAACGCATTTGCCTTTTGATTCATTATCGAGGATAGATGTAGATATCTATGTGTCAATGGGTCAATGTAACCACTTACCATCAGGCGGACTGTGTGCTCGTTTGTCACCTTAATACTATAAAAAAATCGAACTATGAGAGTGAGGAAATAGTGATGGCACATGTGTTTATGTATAAATTCCCGTAATGCACGGATGGCTAGTCTCTGTCGAGACTAGCGGCCGTGGCAAAAATTCGGTCTGGAAACGAATAATATGGTCAAGGGTTTTAGCGCTCGTCGTACATTTCACAGTATGCGGCCATGTATAAAGAATAAAAGAGGAAAGAGTGACAAAGCAAATGTATATTGCAGAAGTGAACGGAAGAGTTGAGAAGGGATACCGTAGACCGAAGTTTATCGCAAGAATTGACGATATATTGAAAATGGGCCCGATTAAGAGTACCCTTAACTGACGAGCATGTATGCGTGGTTATATAGATGATAAGAAGTTATATAAATGTTAAGAAGGTATAGATGTTAAGAAGAGAGATGTGCGTCAGCATCGTGCCAATTGGAAGTCCGTAGTCTCCGCCTACCCCTCTGGATGACAGGCGTGGATGTTTATATGTGTATTTATATATATGCGATCAACCTGGGTTCGGTCTCCGCCCAGACTAATGAAATTATTAATTTGCAATTATAATTATTGATTTCTACGTGCTCGGCGGCAGGAAAACTTCATTGCTAAGTAATGGTGAGGTATCCTCTATGTCTGGGAATTAAAATATTTCAAAGACATGCGTAGTCTGATTGTATTGCTCCATAATTCCTCTCAGAAATAAAAGGAGAATTGTGCCTAAGAGTGGCAAACTTTTTAATGACTTTAGGAGCATTTTTGTAAAGCCGGTATCTAAAAGTGGAATACGTATAAGAAATAAAATTATCGAAGACATTTATTATTGAGATATTGCGAAATTTTTATTTATTTTTAATTTTTATAGGAAATATTATAATTTACAATTAATCTAATACCAAATGTTGACAAATATTTTGAAGATAAATATAACAAAAAAAAAACAGAGTTGTAATAGTAATCAAATTCCATTCTAAATCAAATTAAAGGGTCAGAGAAGCAGTAAATTTTTCACATTGTACGGGTTTTTAAGCTTAAAGAAAAAGGTTCATCTCATAAATATTTAAGTGACTCTATGGAGTAACTTAAAAGTTTTAAATATACTTAGAACATCTGCGTTGTTAGGATATTATGAAAATTGCCATTGTTACTTATCTTGAGATATATGTCATTACAGTTGCTATTTTAAATACTTAGAATATACTGGTGTACTTTTAACACTAAGCGTGTATTAAAATACAGAGTACAGCACTAACGTGCTTTGTAAGAAAAAGTTTCAGAGTATAATGAAACATGGTTGATTATAAATTGTGGTGTCTGGGGAAATCTTGCTTAAGTTGTTGCCTACAATGACTTTATAAAGCATTTCAGTATTTTTTTTCATTTACATCGTTCTAGCAGGCTTTTAAATATTTATGTAGACTATGAACATTTATTTTTATTTTTAATTTACAATAAGTAAATATAAATAGTTGTAAATTAATAATAATGGTCATAATATAGCTTCTCGCACCAAGCGCCGAAAAATGCGACTGCTTTTTAGTTAATGTAGAAACTTCATAGTGAATGTGGACCTTATGGAGTGATAGACAAACAGTACAAACATAACATAGAAATGTCTATAAAATTCATGTTTGGGTCAGTTACGTACTCTATTAACTCTTGAGGTAAGAGGCTATCAAAATGTTCACAAGCACATAGCGTCTCACATTAAATTCTTACCACTCCATCAAGGAATCGAAGTCTATCGTCAACGCTCTCAACCATTTAATATTCATCAAGGCTTTCAAATGAATGAGAAATATTTATAGATACAACCTTCTGGATTAATAACTTATACGTCATACTATTAACATGATTTTAATTAGTTAATTTTTATTTCGCTACCAGGCATGCTGCAGAAATAACTGGAAATGTTGGCTAATACCAAGTCACGTCGACTAAATACTTGTAGTCTTGTAATTTTTTGAAGTGATAGCTTCTTTGGAATCGGTGTGATTTGAAACTCGATGAAATGAAAAAGCGATACTAAAAAGAGACAAATACATATACCTCAAAGGATTTACAGTCTGCGAGAAAATGAGATAGAATGTTACTTTAAATTAGTCGTGATTAGGCCATCTAGCGTCTATTTGACGTGCCCTGAGAGTCAATCTATATTTTTAGATAAAATGACTTTACCTATAAAATTAAGTAGATGACGCTATGAAAAGTAATTTTATTCGAAAGAAAATATTCCTTTGAGATATTACACGAAAATTAAGGCTCTATACGTCTAAAAATGTAACATTTATTTCCTATAAGAATAAACTTTTATCTTATATTTTATGTCGCATTTGTGGATGAAAATTATCATATGAAGTAAATCATTGCCTTGAAATTTTTGATTTTATTTTAAGGTTTCACTTCTACCGCGCGTAAACAGCACACAAGTTTCTTTGGCTTTATAAACTCTAACAACAGCTGTTAGTTTACTTCATTCAGCTTTTATTCTAAGACAATGTAGGTATTATATTTTCACACATATCCATGAAGGATAAAAATATTTGTCTTCAGATTATTTTAATCTGCGATTCCAAAACTAAGTTTTAATAACTAAGCTGAAATAGTTTGAAAAACAATACATAAAACGGCTGTATTGTAAAGTATTACCAAAGTATTTAATTTAAAGGAAACTTGAGAAACAATGTTCTCCACAACAAAGATGGTTGCTTAATCGCTGTGTTTAGAGGTTAATAATCTTTTTCGTGTACTAAGTAGAGAAAGAATTAGCTTCCTATTTTTCCGCGCATTTCTTTTCAAAATAGTGCTATTTAGTTTTTACTTAAATAAAGAAGACTAATGAGTAGTACCAAGGCTTTCTTGATGGCAAGCGGTTGTCCTTTACCAGGAAACCTACTTCGGACTTTTTACTCCAAAAATGTTAAAATATTTCGTAGACCGGGGACAAGATTCCTCTGAGAGAATTCTGTCAGATTACTCTATTGTAGGTCCATGAACATTAAGATTTCATACGATAAAATAAAAGTTTAATTACCTAATTCGTTCATACGAAAAGTCTCTGAAAAGTTCACTGCTAAATATAGGCTTCCAACATAGATCATCATAAAGGGTATTTTGCCATAGTTGCCATGCTTGCAACAGCAGTTTTTTTTTTTTTTTTTTTTTAATTTTTGTCTTTTATCAGGAAGATGCAGCTGCTCATCTTCGGTTTCAGTTCTCCTCTGTCACCACTAACGACACCAATGAGATGACATTAAGGGTTAGTGGATATTTTTACGTTACCATTATAAAGCGAAAAGAAATGAGTAAATGGTGGTATGAGTAAATGGTGCATAAACACCCAAAGGCACAATTTAATATAATTTGGCATTGAATAATAATAATTTTATCTAATATTGAATCTTTGAATCAATCCGATTGAATTATTATTGTTTAACATGAAATTTTTATATGATACTGTGAAATTACGCTAGAATTCACAGAAAAATTTAAGAAGACCTGAGTTTGCGAACCCAACACGCACTTGACCGCTTTTTCACTTTCTCTTTGTTAACGTTGATACACGATGATAAAAAAATCTTCACTCTTTCAGGTAAGTTTATGCTTTATAATAGGTACATACATCGCAAGTAAAATATGTTATATTTATATAACATATCATACTTTTACAAGTACATGCTTCTAAAAAGAACAATAATTTAACGGTCATTTTATGACAGCTTTAAGCTCATGCCGAAAGTTATTAATTACGTTATACACATAATATTGTAGAGAAAACCATTTATTTACTTATTGTCACATCAACAGTAGTATAAACGTGTGTACACACACACAAACACATACACACACACACACACACACACACACACACACACACACACACACACACATACACACGCACACACATACACACGCACACACGCACACACACACACACACTTATGTATATATATATATATATATATATATATATATATATATTTACGCTTGTACTACTAAGAGTACGTATGAGGGCAATACGATATAATAAAAAAATAAGTTCAAATTTTGAAAATAGAACTCTTTGCCAACATTATGTATGTTTTTATTAATTTGTCATTTTTTCACGATTTGGCGGCAAAATGAAAATTGCACGTCAGCATAAGTTTAACGCGAGAAAATTTTCGTACCATGATTTTTTATGACTTTCGATGTCATTTAAGTCAACAAAAAGTTATGATAGACTTCGATTGACCTTTCAAGATAAATCCCCATCTCTTACCACTGTTTACAACTGTATTGATGAGTTTAAACGTAGTCGCACTAATCTCAATAATGATCTGCGTGAGGGACGGCTTTCTACAGCGACGACTGAAGATAACATCGGTGTTGTGTGGCGTATGTTAGAGACTGACAAAAGAGCGACTTATCAGCTAATTCGGACAAGCTGAGGAATCGGTATGAGTCAAGTAAACAAAATCCTCCATTAATATTTAGCGGTCAGAAAGCTTTGTGCGCGGTGGATACCTCATAATTTGATAGAGGCCCAAAAACTCCGTTGTGTTGATTGATGTCGTGAAATGGTTCAAAGATTTAATGGAGGTAACGCAAATGCTGTGTTCAACATACTTACGGGTGACAAAAGCTGGATTTATTGTTATGATCCTGAAACTAAAAGACGGTCTGCTGTCTGGGCGTTTCCTTAAGAGGAGTTGCGAACTAAAGTGAAGAGAGGTCGAAGCGTGGGAAAAAGATGGTGGCCTCGTTCTTCGGAAGGACAGGTCATTACGCAACAATTGTTTTAGAGGATCGAAAAACAGTTACAGCAGAATGCTACACTAACAATTGTTTGTCACATGTCTTGGAAAAAGTTCGAGGGAAACGACCTCGCTGTAGGATCTTTCTTCACCACGACAACGCCTCGTCGCACACCGCCAAGCAAATGATCGACTACTTGGCGACGTCAGACGTGAAATTACTGAGTCACCTGCCCTATAGCTCCGACCTCGCACCTTGCGATTTTTATTTATTTCCGAAAATAAAAGAAAAACTTCAAGGAAAACGTTTTATGAACGCCGAGGAAGCAGTGGCAGTTATTTTTCGGTAACTTTTATTAAATATTTCAAGATGTCAAAGCGGCAGACTTATTGCTATCACGTTGTTTTTGGTCATTTGTTTACACATTTAACACCTGAGCATCTCTATATCGACCGCCGGTCAAAATTAAGAGTCCCCATTTCATGTACCTCAGGTATAAGGGATTAACTGAAAAAAAAAACGTAAAGCTTATTGAAATACCATAAGTCTGCCGCCCACAGGTTCTTAAGCTAATAATCGTGGAACTTAATAACAATATATCTGGTCGTGCACCTTCGTTGAACTTAATAAAAATAGATACAGGAGTGTTTTTTCTTTATCATCTGTCTGGACAGATAATACGTTTTCAAACATTTATGTCGTATTCCGACAGTATTGACAGCGGTCATTCCATTTGGTTTCATTCCATTATTCCATTTATTTAAAGTTGATTATAGAATGTCTCTGGACTGGCAGCTACTTTCTGTAGAATTGATTAAATTAAATTTAGGTCTGTGTATAAACAGTGTAAATACTGTTGATTTAAAACGAAAACCAATAGAGGGTTAAAATTTGAAAATGGTCGCTGGCTACTCAGCGGCCAATTGTATACAAAGACAGGCGTGGATTCGAATCCCACACGGAACAGGTATTACTATGGTCTACAAATAATAATTTCGAGGTTGGATGTTTGTCCTTGTGAAATTTATGTGTGTAAGTAAACTCCCCTCACAATACAGGAGAAAGTCCTGGTGTAGAGGTAAAGTTTATTTTAAAACGGAAACAAAAACGTAAAAACGAAATACGTATGTTTTTTTTGTTTCTTATAAATAGAAAAAAGTTATGTTTGCCTTTTACATATTTTCATTTTTAGTTCTACTGGAAGACATTTCAGAAAATTTTGCAATAAGTAGAACCTGTGTACGAACTCGCTATATTATTTGTTTCCGAATCTTTAATCCAATGATACTTAATATATGATTAAAAGAAATTTTTACGAAAATTTAGTTATAAACCTTACTTACGATACTGTGAGCTTGTAGCATGTATCACATTAACGGTATACGAGTGAAAAGTTGTATAATATTCATATATCTCTCAGTAATTAGTTTCCTCTTTTTTTGGAAGGAGAATAATTTAGTTTAATGTTACTTGTATCGTTAAAAGTGTAGTAAACTGTAGCATTTTCACATATGTAACATATTAAAATTATTACTATAATAATATTAAATAGAGTTGCCACGATTGGCCTGTGCCAGATCGAAATAATAGTTACTTAGTTCGTTATTTTTTACGCCAATTAAGCCGCTTGCTGCGGTTATTCACGGCACTACGAGTAGCATATCTACGTCGATTTTGTTCACAATGTTTTCTGTACTTTGTGTGTTTCATAATTTTATTTACTTTGTTTAGTTTGATTGGTCTTGGTTTTGTATGGAAAACAAAAACAGTTAATTTTTTACTTTACTCGAAACAGAGCACTAGTGGATTAGAATAAACTAATTAATGTTGTTTGTGTATGGTAAAGTTATGCAGTGGCGAAATATCATTTGGGTAAACTGTGTTTTAGTATCGCCATGTGCATGCTTAAGAGCAAGTTTGTCCATTGCAAACTTTTCACTCAGCATTGTTTTATTCAAGTAGTAACAAGAGAACTTTTTAGTTGATGATTGATGTTGAGGTACTTGTTATGTTTGCTTAACTCATATTTGAAAATATTAGCCCGCAAAAAACTACAATATGTTGTTAAAATAATCAACTATAAACGCAATCTTAATGAACGTTTTAAAACAAATCAAATTTTTGTTCTGATATACCTACTAAACTCAATAAAAATGAATGTCCAAAACGTATCTAGAACAACAGCGACGGTCATAACTGCTGGCCGTCCTGCTTACTGCACTCTGAATCTGAGAGCCAGAGAGAAATATACTTATTTTGTTGTCCCCTGAGTGAGTTCACAAAGCTAGTATTATACATGATTTGTTATGTTCCTAATTTAAAATGCTAAGTGCGTGTATATATAGCAATAGAATTTATAAAAAAGGGTAAAGGAGAGTAATACTTTATTTATTACCACAGGGCATTGTGCTGATTAACAATCGAGTTTCTGTCGACCGAGTAATTTAGTATGAGCAGAATGACGTTCAACGATCTTAAAAACTCACTTGCCTAACCCGGTGAATAGGAGTGAATCTCGTCTTGTTTGAAAAATGATTATATACATATCTTTTTAATATTTATATTTTCGCCTGTTTGGAGTGAAACCGCAAATTAAACAGCTTGATATACATACATCAAAATTAGAGATTAAATATATTTTTTCGTTTTACACCGTTATAATCCACGCAGCAGCTTTTATGTAACAAAGTTGCTAAGATGAGATAATCTGAAGGCTGTTAATGTACGAGTAGATATGTACTTACTCTTTCAAGCCAAGTCAAGATAGATCTTTTAATCTGAAAAAAAAAGAAAAAATGTATTAGTATAAAAGACAGCAAATCCCACTTTAGTATATATTTTTCAAACTTTGAATTAAATTTTCGGTAGGTTTTTTTATAAGTATGTTATAAATTATTATACGTTATTACGTTAGGCTTTTACACAGAAATTTCTTAATTACAGTTGTGTAACCAAAGTATTGAGTTGTTTCATTTCTATTTAAATCAAAGGCTGGCAATATTATGATACTTTAAGCACAGCAACTAATCTAATTGTCGCTCAGTTCGTAGCGTCGATCAAGGGTCCTAAGTAAACCACTCGTTTTCTTAAGTGTTTGTGCTTACACCAATAAGAACGTCTAGCTGTTCCTTCAGCAAATTCATTTTGAACTAATTTGACCATTTATTCCCAATTGAACTTTTATCTAAAAATAATAAAAATGGAGCACTAAGTAAATTATGATGTCATTATACTCTATTCTGATTTTTAAGTACATTTGAGAAATTCTATGGCGAGATCAGTCTTGAGATTCATTTTTCTAAATAACTGGTGGTTGGCCGGTAGCCCATTAGTCTGTACTCATTACCCCGGGCTGACGGGAGACAAATGGCGTAAACCTCGAAGAGTTGGCGCTTTTAGCGGGTCGTTTATTAGAATTAACTAAGTTTCCAGTTGAGATCATTTACACAAATAAAAAAATTAAGGCATTGGAGTTTTTTATTTTAAATTGAATACGGAAGAACTACGGTTAAATAATTTTCATTTCCTCCTATCAGCTACGACATGACTGTAGTAAATATAAAAGTCTGTTACATTCATGATCAACTTTTCACAATTCCAATGGATTTCATCGAACTAACTTTTTCGTGCTGTAACTGTAGTAAGTTCAAGTGATTTATCCTTTCTGCGACTCCTATAATATCAGTCGAGCAGTCTTGATGACGTCTTGATACTATATACTTCTATCCAAAATTAATATCAGTGCAAGAGGCGACGGAGGCGACAGAGTATATGTGTATACGTATCCGGTTGATCATGTCCTCGAAACTCTGAAGAGGCCCACGTCTTTTATGTAGATATTTAATTGTCCGATACGTTAGCTTTGTTAGCTTTAATATTTTTTTAATACATTTCATTTTATTCTACGTTTTAAACTCCAACTCTTAATTTAAAAAATAATAACTTACTCTTCGGGATAAAATTATTTTGAAATACCATATTCAAATACTATTGTATTTTACATGCTCATGCTCGTAAAATGAGCATGTAAAAGCATGCATGCGTAGGTGTATGGATCTGAAGGAGGCGAGAGAGGTGTGTCAGGATCGTGCCAAATGGAAGTCTGTAGTCTCTGCCTACCCCTCTGGGTGACAGGCGTGAGTGTTTATGTTTATGTATTATGTATTGTATTTTAAATATACATAAACAGATCAATATGTACTAATGGCTGAATCTGTGCTCATGTTTTGAATATATCACAAAGGTCGGACGGAGTTCGGTTACAACAGACGTTTGCTTAGGATCTGAATTCATTCACTTCCATCAGTCCCCTGCTTCCATTATTTGCCTACAAAGTAAAGGTCAAAGCCCGACATTAATCTAGCTAATGAAATATTGAGATGCTCTTCATTTTCATTCAAAGACGTCTAAATTAAAGATTCATGATAAAATGTTACCTTGGTCCGATTATTAAAAAAATATAAAACTACATATTTACCTAAATTAAATGAAATAACAATATAAATAATAAGTAAGTATAAGATTCTTACGACAAATGTAGCCGGAAAATCCATCACTACTATTTCGTTTCGTGCATATGATCCAAAATGAATAACTAAAAACTGGAAAAACCTAATAAGTGTGTTGGTTAATAAAAATCTCAGAAATGCTAGTATCAAATATGTTTACAGTTAACATTTTAAATTCCAACTGTTTGACACAATTGTACAATTTGTTTTTTCTGATCGTTAACCTACACACTGTACAGAGCAAAGCGCTTACGCCAAATTGAGAAGACGAAATAAAGAAGAAACAAATAAATTTAAACCTGTAAATGGTCGTAAGAGAAATATAATATAGTTTTAGTATATTGTATTGTTAATATAAAAATATACTGTATTATATTTATATCATTATTATATTTATATAGTAATAATAAGGCACATGTTGACGAGCTACATTATTTTCATACTTGAAGCGAGGTTATTTACAATATTATGTATATTTACGAGTACTTATATGTGTAGCGGGAGCAACGAGTCTGGCATGTGCGATAGTGCTTAATCAAAACTTCAATTAAATTTTCGTAATACCTTTCGTCGAACGGCCTCACTGGGGAGATTACATAAATTAATACCTATTGAATAAGTGTAAATAAACTATAGTTTTTGAATTTGTTTATTCAATTAGTTTATGTTTTAAACTTATGAGTTAGAGTTTCAAAAGTAGAATAAAATGAAAACTAAACCAGAAAATATTAAGGCTAACAACGCTGATTTTGAAGAGTATCGGATAGTTAACTTTCTATATTATATGTGTATATCGTGTACCGAACTTCACGAACAGATAGAGCGCAATACCAGGTGTACTAATAGCAATACCAAGAAATATTTAATGAATAACTAAATAACTAAAATTCAAAAATATAAGTGTTATATGTAAAATACCCCAGTAGTAGCCAAAAAGTAATCTGTCTGCCAAGTATGGCGATTATATTAGCTATCAGGCTGGTATAGAAGAAAAATATTATCATTAAACGTTTAAGTACACACACACACACACACACACACACACACACACACACACATATATATATATATATATATAGTGCCTCAATAGTGCCTCCCAACGGATAGGTCTTAAGATGAACATGGACAAAACAAAGATCATGTTCAATGTCCATGTCACACCTATGCCGGTAGTTGTTGGGAGCACTATGCTCGAAGTTGTTGACGAGTACGTTTACCTGGGACAAATAGTCCGACTAGGTAAGTCCAACTTCGACCGAGAGGTCAATCGACGGATTCAACTCGGCTGGGCAGCGTTCGGGAAATTACGACATATCTTTTCGTCAGGTATACCTCAATCTCTAAAAACTAGATTGTACAACCAGTGCGTGTTGCCAGTGATGACTTATGGATCTGAGACGTGGTCCTTCACTGCTGGCCGTATGAGGACGCTTAAGGTCGCTCAGCGAGCTATGGAGAGGGCTATGCTCGGAGTTTCTCTGCGTGATAGACTCAGAAATGAGGATATCCGCAGTAAAACCAGAGTGACCGACATAGCCCAACGGATTAGTAAGCTGAAGTGGCAATGGGCCGGCCATATAGCTCGAAGAACCGATAACCGATGGGGAAGAAAGGTTCTCGAGTGGCAGCCTCGTACCGGTAGGCGTAGTGTAGGGCGACCCCCCACTAGATGGAGTGACGACCTGGTAAGACATGCAGGAAGTCGATGGATGCAGGTGGCTCAGGACCGTGCTTTGTGGCATTACTTGGGGGAGGCCTATGTTCAGCAGTGGACTTGTGAAAGGCTGTAATGATGATGATGATGATGATATATATATATATATATATATATATATATATATATATATATATATATATATATATATATATATATATATATATATATATATAGTACCGTAAAGTTAAACCAGCAATAACATCATAACAGCCTATAAAAGTTCATTCCTAAACATAGGCTTCCCGCATATATTTAACGTTAAATGTTCTTATATAATTCATTTTCTTGAGTCTGCAACTGAGATCAACAAACAAATTACGACACGACTATAATAAAAGTAAATCGTATTAACGCCTAACTTACAAAACTTTGTTGTGATGTAAGGCAAGAATGAGTTTAAATAGGCCTTTGAGGTTATTTAACTTTACCGATACTTATATATGACATTTTTTGATGTATGATTATTTTAACTTTTTTTAACACAAAATAAGGTTTTTCATAAAATGTTTATGAAAAACCTTATTTTGTGTTATTATATTATTTTAAAAAGACATATGAAAAACTGTGTCATTTTTTTTTCTTTATATAGATTTAATAATAAAGTATAATAGAAGGAAGGTAAGACATTCAACTATTTACAGTCACCAATCAGTAATTATATAGTCACCAATGAGTAGTCATATATAGTATATTCCCATTTTTCATTCTATTTCGCTATTCTGAAAACTTCCTAATTTGAAAAATAGATATGTATTAAGCATAAACTTTTAAGTACGCTTTAAAAGGCTTCGTTTAATTTTAAATCAACGTTCAACCTTCTACTTACACAGTACTTACAGTATCCCTCTCAAAGTTTTGGACTTGTTCATTCATCTTGCCCTATTCAATCTGTTCTTCTTTGGAAGGCACTCGAAATCAGTACTACTAGTACGGTTACGCATTCAAGATGAACTGTATAGGAACGGTTTCGGAATAGATTTGCTGAATTATCATAACAATAGTTTAATACCAGTTTTCACTATTTAAACATTATATTATTTATAAAAGTAAAGTAAAATTACAGCCTATATACGTTCCACTGCTGGGCACAGGCCTCCCCTCATTTCTGAGAGGGTTTTAGGGCAAGGAAATGCCCGCCGCGCTGCCCCAATGCGTGTTGGCGAACTTCACATGTCTTTGAAATATTTTTTTTCTCTTATTCCTCAGATACTTCCAGCACTTAAAATTGAAATTACCAATTTCATTGGTGCCGGCGGGGACCGAACCCAGGTTACTCGCGTAATATCCTTATTATGGTATATTTTACTATATAAAAGAAGCCGATGATCTTGGGCCCCATACGCTTTTTTCTTAAATTATCGTTTTTATCGAAGAAAGGGCAAATGAGCATGCGGCTCATCTGCTGGTCAGTGCATGGGGATATAACAGATATGTTATCGGACTTTTAAATAGGAGTCGGTTCTTTTCTTGAAGTTTCCTAAGTCGTATCGTTTTGGAAAATTCACTGGTAATTGCTGATTCCACAATAAAGTATGTGCCAGGAAGAAATATTCTGGTAAATCTCACAGTGGTGGACCACCAAATCCGTTTATCATCTAGATGGTTTGAATGGTATCGCGAATTTTGTCGCGATGTGCTTTGGTGATATTTTGGAAAAATATCTAAAAACAAAAAAGAAACAACAAGAAAGTCGATGGTCTTCGAAGCCCGCCAACACGCTTTATTAAAGCACGGTGGACCCTTCCGTGCCCCAATACCTTCTCGAAATGACACGAAGGCTGTGCTCATCTGTGAGACATATATTTGCTTACACCTACTTTACTACACTACTACGTTACTTTAAGGCGACTGCTCATATGTCTGCCGCAAGAACCATCTAGGGTGTGGGAGTGGGTATAACTCTTAATTGCCTTCTTAATTGTGATGTGTATGCAAGCTGGGACAATATTCTAGTTCGGCCCTGCTGCAGGATTGCAGGGGGCGCTAGACCTTCCTTGCTCCCTAGATCATAGCTGCCGCTGCCGCGTGTGTAGCGTAATTTGGGTAATTTCAATCAGTTTGATGGCGCCTTTTGCGCGGAAATATCGTGTGAGTACAAGTCACAATGGATATCAATTAAGGGTGTGAAATTACTACGGGTAACAGAAATATATTAAGAACATCTTATTCACCAAGTATTTATTTTTTCTCTTTTTTGCGGTAGCACCGCAGGAAAACTTTATATGAACGTGGTAACGTTTTTCAACGTGGTAACGTTTTCAAACGTGGTAACGTACTTTAAAAGTGGTAAAGCCACGCTGCAGCTTATAAGCACGATATTATATAAGTAATTATTAATTAATTAGTATCCACTTACCATCGGGTGGACTTTGTGCTCATTTGTCACACTTATTCTATTCTAGCGGATAGCCGGCGTGTGCTACTACGCTAATAAAGAAATACATTTCTTTATTAATATAAAAAGGAAATCTTGTTTAATTATTAACTTCTTTATATTGTTGCGCACCACAGTTGAAGCCTGGTACATGGCACTAGCGCCATCTAGTAACGAGTACCAGAACTAAGCTTTCTATAAAATTCTATCCTAAAACTTTCTACACCTAGTCGATCGTGACCAGTACGTGCTCGAATATTCTAGATGTTTCAGTAGAAAAGTAAGACTGGTATTGCCCTCGACCCGGGTCAGTATTGAATTGGCGATTCAAGCGAATACTTCTAAGCGATATAACTGCGAACTAAATCGTTAAGTGTGATTTATTATTAGTGTGTTTTAAGTTGTAATTGGTGTTCGGTAATTAAAGTGTTAATTTTGGTAATTCAATCGGCAGTTTTTATTGTCACGAATCGCAAACTCGTAACAATATAGTGCCTAATGCATTGTTTTAGTGGTTTAAGACCATCTTCGCATCATTGACTTCCTAATCACTTCGGCACATTGGTTGAATAGTGTTGAAGTCTATAACGGAGATATGTAGAAACATTTTTTGTGTTTTATATAGATAGATTTAAAAAACCAAGGCTATACCGATTCATTGATATTTCGATAAAACTGGCGCCATTCTCAACGCATGGATTCAGTGAGACGTACACTCTCATAATGAGCGGCAGGTATGTGCTATGTGTGTAGAGCAGCCGGGGTGACATAGAGATAGGGTGTAGAGCAGCCGGGGTGACATAGAGATAGTATATGTCACCCCGGCTGCTCTACACCCTAGATTGCCCCTTTTTTATAGAATAGGTTGACAAACGAGCACACAGTCCACCTGATGGTAAATGGTTGCTGCGGCCCATAGACATCTACATCTATCTTCCATTACAAATCAAAATGCAGATACGTTGTCACCCGTGAGGACTGAGATGGAATGCCTCATTTCCAGTAAAAAGGGTCTCCGGTTCTCTACACTCACCATACGAAATACAGCAGCATGAAGCTACTATTTCACGCTGGCATTCTGTGAGAGCGTGGTCCTTCCCCGGTCGAGTCGACCCATTCGTGCTACAACTATACTACTAATATAATTGCAGCATGGCTCTACCACGTATGAACTACTACTACCCTGCGGCAGGCAAGTGAGTAGCCGCCTTTATAGTTAATGCCCCAAGCAGTATGTCCGTAATTGGACGAACTATAAATAACTAAAACGTTGAGTCCCGAATTTTTTGTACGTTGTGCTATAAAAATAATAACCTAACAATAACAATAATAATCGTATTTTACGAGTCCTTAACTCTCATTTTTCATCTTAGTTCTCTATTCATATACACGTAATTTCTCAACTTGAAAAATATTGGTTTGTAATATGCGTTACCTTTTTTATGTCATTCCATATTTCATTCGAAAACGTAGAAGCAAATAAAGTTTCTAGATGAATGGATTGAAGATTGACTGAAATATAAACAGAGACTTGGGAATAAATGGTGTATGAACGTAAGCGTGAAGACGCTCTTTGAAATAAATTAAATATTTCTATAATGGTTTCAGTCAAAAGAAACTCTAGGTATTTACAAAATAGTAATAATATAATAATAATAATCTTTCCATAGTAAACTAAATTTCAATGAAGAAATTGTAATTAAATCCTTATTCTATTTATTATAATTCATCAAATATCAGACACAATTTCAAAACATAGGCCGTCAAAAAATCAATAATTGGTATTACCAGTATAAATGACTTTTTTAAATTGACAAACCGAATTATAGTTCATCTTGTGGTCAGTGGATACTGCAGTCCATAAATATACAGAAAGTAAATATAGAGAACTGCAGACCCTTTTTACTGGAAACAAGGCATTCCATCTTTGTTCTCAGGGATGATAATGCATTTAACATAATATAGTTTCTTAATCGGGAATAGATGTAAATATCAATGGTTGACAGCATTCACTTACCATCAGATCGACTGTGTGCGTTTTCACCTCTATTCTACTTACTGCAGACAATTTCATACAAAGAAAACTATAGTTGCGTTGTCATCCCCGAGGACTAAGATGAAATACCTCACAGTCTCTGTAATTATACAGGTTCTCTTATACCCTCCGAAACGGGTAAGAGAGTAAAGTGAAATTCACCCTGACATGGATATCAAATGAAAAGGTTCGCTGAAAAGAATACGAATAAAATGTCGACCGTCGTCGTTGATTTCACAAGGCGGTAGGTATACCACCTTGTAAAATTGGTTGTTTCATCGTAGATGATAGAAATTATAGACATTGAATCTCAACGTGGTTGATCGGAACAATTTGTTTCTAATAATAGCTTCTCTCTTTGTAAACATAGTCAAAATTCGTATGGGGAGAAGAAGATAATTTAGTTTCGCTGTTCGTAACTTTAAAGATTAATAGCGTTAAATTTGAATCATGATATAATGCTATGAACTCATAAACGCCATTTAAATTTAATCGCTACTAAAAGCGTCATACTTAAAAGCTATTAAAATAAATACATCGGACACCTTGTTTTAGCGCCTAATTAACAAAATGGCGACGAGCTAACATCTGATACTGAGGTATTGTCAAAATGTATAATTTTATTTCCTTCGGCGAAGAAGCGACTTTCATTCATTTATTGTCATCATTATTATTGTCATTTTTATAGCCCAACTCCCGCAGCTGAATATAGGTCTGCTCCATAAAGTGCCACAAAACACCTCTTAAGGCGACACCACGAAAAATGCACCTCCTTTCATCGAATAGTATAGGACTATGGCACCACTAACGAAAGTGGAATTTTGATATAAGTAAATTCATGTCTTTATCTTGAATTTGCTTGTTCAAAAACACGATTGTATAATTTTGACTTGATCATAATTATTTGCGAATATACCTCTCTATAGTTGAAATTACAACGAAATTACTTAATATATATGCTTGGGAATCACTCAAATATATTCATAACATCAATATTCACAATTTACTTGCTCATTATTTTGATTACTTAAATCAATAATTTAAAAAATATTTTAGGATTCTGACAATTTCTAAGCGGTTTTAATCGTCGCGGGCGCTACGCAATTTTAGACCTTAAGACTGCGTCTTTAAGTTTTTATAGAAATTATGTATTCACTTGAATCAGTAGGGCGATAGCCCGGAGCCACTTTTTCGATGTGTCGTCTTAAGACACCTGCGACCATCGAATAGCTGTTCTATATCATGTTTCATCAGATCGTTACTCCAACCGTGGAATATTTACCTATCTTATAAAATACATTTATTTTAAATTGTCAATATCAATTCAAGTTACATATTGTATTTATTGCGACAATATTTTATATCATATTGCAAATTGTGTAATAAATTAATAGGTTTGATTTAATTTAAAATTTATTTTCTTTTTAGAACATTTTAATAAAACCTTGTTTTTAATTTTTTTACCACTAACTTATTTTTTAATTTTTTAGTTATCGCTGGATAAGTTCTTAGACTGTTCATTTAATTTAACGCGTCATTGTTGATTTTAATCGCCATTTTAGATCCGGCATTTTGATTTTTCATCACCAGTAGTTGACCCTTTTCGGTTACTACAACATATAACATTAGGGGATAGACCACCAATCTATCCCCTACCTTTGCCGTGTTTATAACTCTTAAAAATTGGTATAGCTGCCAGTTTGTTAAAATGGTATTTTTAGACATTTATTACTCAAGAATATTAAATTTTAATAAAAAAAAGGAATAGTAAATTATAAACATGTGGGTAATTTGCTTTTGAATTAGGGTGGTTCGAGAGTGGCCCGAAATTGCAATTAACAATTTCATTGGTGCCGGCGGGTATCGAACCCGGGTCGCTCGCGTACTGTGATTATTACAGCGAGTGCTAACCATCTGAGCTACCACGGTATTTAATTGACTTCGAATAAATTGATGATGTTCTCATTTTATATATATTGGAGTCGGTTGTACAAAATTTTTAGTAATTAAAACTTGCAGGATAAAAACGTCTATGATTGCAAAGTACCATCTTTTTACTATTTCCGTATTTTACGAATTAAAATTTCATCTGTTAAAATTTTCTATTAAATTCACGGGAAATATTTCGTTCAAACACGGTAAAATATGCGTGTTATGTGAAAATATACTATAAGATAAATTTCTGATATTATCACAGAATATTAACAAAATTCCAATGACGTAGTTTACAGATTTTAGACGGCGGCCTTTATTACAAAATTCACTAGTTACATTTTTTATCTACTCGATTAATTCAAAATATTTAGGTCTTGCTCCTAAATCGAGTGTCAATGAATTCTTCGCTCGAATAAGTAAGCAAATAAACTTTCCATACGAACGAGCTAAAGATAGTGAAACATAAACAGAATTTCAGCAGTGAATCGCATGTGAACGCAATGGCAAAATGCTTTTTGTAATTAAATGTAAACTTGTTTTAATAAGTTTATTGGCATTTAGATTTTATTAATTTTATTTATGCAAATTGACAGTCCACTTGCTCGGCGGTGAATTAAAACATCACGAGTAAACCCGCACGCTTGAGGGTTAAAATATTTCCATCACATTTGAAGTCTACCTGCTCGCATTGAAGCTGCCCGGTGGACGATTGCTACATTGCAATCTCAGATAAATACACCCTGGTAGCCCAGGGGCTTAGCGCTCGCTCTAAATTTCACAGTACGCGAGCATTCCGGGTTCGATCCCCGCAGACACCAATGAAATTGTTATTTGCAATTTTAGTGCTCGGCGGTGAAGAAAAACACGGTGAGGAAACCTGCATGCCAGAGAAATAAGAAAAAAAAAGATTTCGAAGATATGTGATTCGCCAACACGCATTGGGGTTCACCAACACGCATTGGGGCAGAGAGGCGGACACTTCCTTGCCCTAAAAATCCTCTCAGAAGTGAAAAGAGGCCTGTGCCCAGCATTGGGACATATATAAGCTTAAAATTTTACTTTTTAACTTTTGATCTCAGATATGTGAGAAGGCTTGTGCCGAAGATCTGAGATACTGTTAGACACAATGACATTATAAGAAATACTTATAATATCATTGGTTAGAAATGAACATTTTTAATAGAATGAATATTTAAAGAGGTTAATTAAAAAAAAGTTATTGCATTGTATATTCTATCTTAATTGCAAAATATGTTAATAGAATTTTATCATGAAAGAAGCGTAAAATTTCTCGTGCATTCGAAGCAGTGCGGTAAAAATACTGCAGAAAGTTTCACGAATACTATCGCCTCTATTGTCTCTTTATGATGAAAATTATCCCGAGTGAAAGCAAAGAGCTTAAAACGAGACCTCAAACTTAGACCTCGTGTGGGAACAGGTTAAGGTACAAAATAAACTGAACGCAAGTTAATGCAAAAAGTTCCATGGGGAGGCAACACTGTTTTGTTTACTTCCGAAACATCGTCGATTGAATAGGTATTTCGTTATTGTTGCAACTTTGGTTGTACCTCCCGTACCTATTTTATAGGACGTAGTCAGTTTTGTTTTTGTTTTGGTCATTTTAAATAGCTCCTGATACCCTTGCAATACTAGCAATAATAAAAATATAAATTAATATCATACACGAGTTATGTAGATTTGTCTTCAACGAGGATGACCAAATACGTATTTTACAAGTTTTTTTTTTGAAAATAAGTTTGTAAAAATAAGATTATAAAAGACAGAGTGTAAACATATTTCTCATATAAAGTATACAAATAAAACTATTAGTTCTTTAATAATTTAATTGCATACTTAAAATGTAATAGCATATTAAATTAGCATCAATTCACCTATTTTAAAACAAATAGTACTCCTAATATCGTCCATAAACCTGCTAATACATAATGAAATAAGTTTTATGACTATTATTTTGTAAGGTACTGTAATTACGTACAATAGCCGAATAACGCTACTGTGTCGTCCTCAAGGGTAAATAATAAATTCTGCATTTAGATTGTTAATCAAAAATAGGGTTGGGCAACCTTTTTTTGTATAAAAGTAGTAGAAGAAATAGTAGGTAATGCTGTAGAAATCACCGTGTTTAACAGAGATTTTACTTTTATATAAGCGCATTTTTCACGTAACCTTTCTTTTAATATTCCCGTGGCTAGCTGCGTAAATCAACTTTAACCCCGCCGGCAAATTACATTCATGGCGCATCCGTATCTAAAGATTTAGTTTAAAATCATTTTATAAGGTAATTCTTGTTTGTATTACACCTTCATTTTAGTCAGGTAGGGAACGTATATTAAATGTTTTATTTAAATAAAATGCTTTAAAGAATGCGTGTTAACATTAAAAAATGAAACACAGCAGGATTAAGCTACTACTTTACGCTGGTATTCTGTGAGAGCGTGGGCCTTCCCCGGTCGAACCGACCCATTCGTGCTACAACTATACTACTAGTATAACTGCAGCATGGCTCTACGACGTATAAAATAATAAGACTTATCAAAACAATATGTTCATTGTATATATTTACCGCGAAGTTGTAGGCAGATTACTCGGTCGTATAACCGTGGCGTGGGTCCTTGGTTCGATTTCCAGCCGTAGCAAACATTTATGTAAAACGTAGAATTTTGAGTTTACTTCTGTCGTGATTGACACTACTCCGTGACTCTGACAATGAAACGTAAGAGTAGGATCCTTGTGGTACTACAACATTTCCTGCGCAGTTATTCATTCGAATAACATATATTATAAATAAAAAATGTATTAAAAATAAAAAATACTAAAGGCAACAATAAGAGACTATGGGAAGTCATAAAGAAAATTAGCCAGTGTAAGACACCTGATCAATCCTCTTATCAGATATCTTCTTTCAATTCGGAAGAGAGAAAGGAGAGTGTAAATAATATTAACACTTATTTTGCCAATGTGGGATCAAGGCTGGCCGAGCAAATAAATTATACAAACCGACAATTAGCTGCACCTGATGGTAATTTTTCTCCTCTCTTTACTCAAACCCCTCTTAACTCACTTGTTATGCTTCCTGCCGACGAAGCAGAAATCTCCCAGCTCATTAAGGGGTTAAAAGACAACTGCGTTGCGGGAAGTGATCTGATTTCCGGAAAATTATAAAGAGGTATATAAAAATATTAATACCCCCAATTTTACGTATATGCAACCTGGCCTTAGAAACCGGTGTATTTCCTAGTGCATTTAAGATAGCCCTTATCACACCCATCTTCAAGGGAGGTGATAGGAACTCGGTCGTTAATTATCGGCCGATCTCTATTTTACCAACCTTATCAAAAATTTTGGAGCGACTAATCAATCAAAGGTTGGTTAGCTTTTTGGAGTCAAATAACTTTATTTCACCCAGTCAATTTGGTTTCCGACGCGGTAAGACTACTAATGATGCTGTTCATGATCTTATTAACACGACTATACTTAATTTAGATAGAAAAAACAAGTGTTTAACAGTGTTCCTTGACTTGTCTAAAGCTTTTGACACAGTCTCTATCCCTCACCTCGTAAAAAAACTAGAAAGGGCTGGTGTAAGGGGTATTCCATTAAAACTGATAGAAGATTATTTGACCGATAGAAGACAGTGGGTCCGTTTAGGTCATTATACATTAAGTGATGAGTTACCTATCAAATTTGGTGTGCCACTAGGCAGTATTCTCAGTCCGACACTTTTTGGTATATATCAATGACCTATGCCAACTTCAGCTCTCTAAAGGAAAAATAATCACCTATGCTGGTGATACTGCCCTTTTCTTTGCCGATAATTCCTGGCATAATGTTTTTGAGAACGCTCAGATCGGATTAAATAAGGTCTGTGAATGGCTTAGTTACAATGTCTTAACACTGAATGTTGATAAAACAAAGTACATTGCATTTGGTCATAGAGCTAACCTTCTTCCACCTCTATCTTTGACAATCACAGCACACACCTGTGGTCTTAGTCTTCCCGGATGTCACTGTCCCTTAGTTGAAAGAACCGATAAAATCAAATATCTTGGTATTTTGATTGATCAGACTTTAACGTTCAAACCCCACTTTGAAGCTTTAGTATCCCGTCTGCGAAAACTCATATTTATATTCAGAACCTTAAAACATATAGCAAAACGCCGTGTTATAATGATAGTTTACTTCGCTTTATGTCAATCTCTGATAGAATATTGTATAACATCATGGGGAGGAGGTGCCAAAACATATATTATAGAAGTAGAGAGAGCACAGCGTGCAATTCTCAAAGCAGGTGCTGGTCTCCCTTTCCATGCTGGTCCCCAGTTCCTACAGACGAGCTGTACAAAAAATGGGATGTACTAACGGTTAGACAAACCTTCATCCTGCATATCGTACTTAGACAACATTCTCATCTACATTATAACCCCGATTTTCTTAAGGATAAGCGCCGTAAAGATATAATTTGCAAAACTCAAACTATCAACTCAGCTCTTTCACGTAAGTTTTTCTGCTTCATGGGACCCTTTCTTTATAACAAACTAAATAAAATTTTAAACATATATCCCAAAACCAAATCTAGTTGTAAAATAACATTGACAAAATTCTTAAAAACCCTTAATTACCAAGATACTGAGAATCTTCTTTTAACCCAACATTAATAATTTAAATTTTCTCACACGAGAAAATTACTCATATAACAATTTCTAAAACCGCTAATAACGATACTCCAGCATCGGGATTGCTTCATTAGCACACACTCACACACTCACACACTCACACACTCACACACTCACACACTCACACACTCACACACTCACACACTCACACACTCACACACTCACACTCACACACTCACACACTCACACACTCACACACTCACACACTCACACACTCACACACACACACACACACACACACACACACTCACACACTCACACACTCACACACTCACACACTCACACACTCACACACTCACACACTCACACACTCACACACTCACACACTCACACACTCACACACTCACACACTCACACACGCACACACGCACACACGCACACACGCACACACGCACACACGCACACACGCACACACGCACACACGCACACACGCACACACGCACACACGCACACACGCACACACGCACACACGCACACACGCACACACGCACACACGCACACACGCACACACGCACACACGCACACACGCACACACGCACACACGCACACACGCACACACGCACACACGCACACACGCACACACGCACACACGCACACACGCACACACGCACACACGCACACACGCACACACGCACACACGCACACACGCACACACGCACACACGCACACACGCACACACGCACACACGCACACACGCACACACGCACACACGCACACACGCACACACGCACACACGCACACACGCACACACGCACACACGCACACACGCACACACGCACACACGCACACACGCACACACGCACACACGCACACACGCACACACGCACACACGCACACACGCACACACGCACACACGCACACACGCACACACGCACACACGCACACACGCACACACGCACACACGCACACACGCACACACGCAC